>APFE030542870.1:111672-164050 GCA_000404065.3 Pinus taeda | reverse complement strand
CATTAAAACATTGATATTTTTGGTCAACGTGACCCTGGAAAAACCCCCTACAACTCTTGGGGAAAACCAGTTTGAGAGCTCTTCTTTATTTCTGAAAAATTTCTTTTTACAGCAAGAAAATTTTAGCAAAAATTACAGCAAAATAATTTTTTTTTTTTAGCAAGCAAACTTATCCGTTTTCAGCCCAACGGACCACTTGGAAACTTCTCAGTTTTCAGCAAAAAATCAGCTTTTTCTGCTTGTTCTTGCTGTTGTTCTGCTTGTCTTTCTGCTGTTTTGATTTTGCTGAAGAGCTGCCTGGTATGTGTGCCAAACTACTGCCTCTTTCTCCTTCTTGTCCAGAAATCTCCCTTGCTCTCTTGCTCTCCTTCTCCCAATCTGCTAATGAAAGAATGAATGATCTTTTCCTCCTTTTCCTTCTTTAATATAACTCCAAGTGACTTTTGGGTGATTTCTAAATCCAATGGATGAAATAGATTTAGATCAATGGCTGAGATTAAATGCACATTTAAATCTCACTTTCTATTTTTTAATTCACCCACTTTAATAAAGACCCACTTAGTCATTTATTTCCAAAGTCACTTTTCCTTTCTAATTTTACATTGACTTTATTAAAGTCACTTTAAAATTAGACTTTAGTAACTTTATCACTTAAAGTCACTTTTAAATTAGATTTTAACTTTATAAAAATTATAAAGTCACTTTAGGAGAAAAATTAAAATCTTTTGGACACTTTTCCCTAGGCCAAAGATCAAAGCCTAAGGGAACCACCTGTCCTCCGGTACCAAATTTCAACAGCTTTGGACATGAGCCACCTTGGCTCGCTCAAATCATACTTGGGATAAATCTTGATCTTCATCATGAAGTACCTACTGATTCTGATTATGAATATCACTCTGACAAGAGTTTGAAAGGACAAGATTGGTAGACACTCATTTCATCTTTCTCGGCTTTCGAGGGGTTCACCCGTGAAGAATCTCCTCTGTGTAGTATGATTTAAAGTTTACTTGCTTTCGTGGGTTCCTCCCCAGGAATCTCCACTGTGTTTACTTTTCCGTAATATGCTTTATTTGCTTTCGTGGGTTCCTCCTCAGGAATCTCCACTGTGTTTACTTTTCCGTAGTATGCTTTACTTGCTTTCGTGGGTTCCTACTTAGCAATCTCCACTGTGTTAGCCTTTCATAGTATGATAACATTATATATCCACTTTAAGTGTTATCTATGACGAAGCCTGATGACAATCATGTCTTTAAGGACAATCCTAGGAGATTTGTTTTAGATATGATTTGAAATAAGAATTTATGAGGAAACCTCGGACTCTCCCAAAATTTCTATATGAAGGAAAAAAGGGCTCAGTATTAATCACTTGTAAAATGATCAGAGTATTTCCGGAATAAAAAGAAAGATTTCTGTGTGAATCACAATTGAATTTCTTGTGAGTTTGTCGTCTTGTGAGTTTCTCATCATGCGTGATAAATTGGTATCACAGACAAGTTTGACATATTATATATATATATATATCGCATTTCCCCGTTTCCAAAATTTGGGGTGGTCACGTTTCGTACCCGTGTTCATTTCGGAAACTTGTACCCGTTTCCCCGTTTCGTGCAACTTAGCCCCACATGCACTTGGGAGTACCACAAGTTCTTGCTTTGAAAACGTGGGGCCAACCCTGTGTCCACTAAGTTGGGAGTCCATTTCTACATCATAGCATTCCTTGGACTTCATTAGGCTTACTCGAAGGTCGAACGATTCACTTTATTGATCATTTGGCCCTCTTGAGAGGCATGACTTGTGAGTTTCTCGTCATGCGTGATTAAATTGGTATCAGAGCCAAGTTTGCACATTATATATATATATATATATATATATATAGATATATCGCGTTTCCCCGTTTCCAAAATTTGGGGTAGTCACGTTTCGTACCTGTGCTCATTTCATGAATTTGTACCCATTTCCCCGTTTCGTGCAACTTAGCCCCACACGCACTTGGGAGCACCACAAGTTCTTGCTTTGAAAACATGGGGCCAACCCCTTGTCCATTAAGTTGGGAGTCCATTTCTACATCATGGCGTCCCTTGGACTTCATTAGGCTTACTCAAAGGTCGAATGACGCACTTTATTGATCATTTGGCCCTCTTGAGAGGCATATTCATGTATTATTGAGCTATTTGGTGGTCTTGTCACCAAAAGTGTTGTTATTATGCACATTATCTTATTTTTAGGGGCACAATTAGGCCAATTTAACTAAATCGAATTCATTAGAGTGTATAAATAGAAGTGAGATGATTTATTTTGATCATTATCACT
Source organism: Pinus taeda (assembly GCA_000404065.3). Classification (NCBI taxonomy): domain Eukaryota; kingdom Viridiplantae; phylum Streptophyta; class Pinopsida; order Pinales; family Pinaceae; genus Pinus; species Pinus taeda. Next base: position 161,740 of record APFE030542870.1, on the reverse strand, counting down.
TGGATTGGGTTATCTTCTCTTGTGAGATTTTTACTATCCTTCTTGGAGGATGAGTTTGGATGAATGAATGAATTTTGATGTTTGGATCTCTTTCATTTTGTCTTGGAGCTTCATTATTGGCATATGTTGATGATTGGATATACTCTTTCTTACATGTAAGTATTTTTTAAATGCTATAGTTGTCGTTTTCTCTTGTCACATGCATGTTGCTAGGAATTTTGCTATACTAGGCTTAAATTTTACTGCCTTTCTAATGTGAAATTGTGGAGATTTGATCTTTTATAGCGTTGCATCATGTCATGGGCCATGTATGAATGAGTGAATATTCCTAGAGATATTTTATGTCAAAATTTTATCTTGATAAGTCATCAAGTATTGCAAATCAAAATATAAAGACCTTGATGTAGCTATTCTCATGCTCTAATGCCATGCAAAGTTGTTTTTTAAGGCCTCCTTGACTAAGTGAATCTATTCCAAATATTAAAATCTCCTTGACTTCATCTCTCCCAAAGCACAAGCACTAATCCTCCATAGGTGATCATTCAAAAACATATTTCCTTTTTTCACCCATCCAAAAAGTTTGATCTCATGGCCACTACTGTGCTGTTGTGTCTTCTAGAGGCCCTCCAAATTTGAAGCAATTCCAATGGTGGGATCTTGAGATATTTCAAGCCCTAGCTCTAAGATCGATTCTTGCCCTTGGTTTCCCTTGGCTAGTGACCTCATTGGGGTCATTCCAAAATTACTGAGAATTTCTCCTTTGATCCCCTTCTCCCCCTCAATTAGGTCAAGCACACACTTGGTTGATCAATTCCATCCCCTTGACTTAATTTTGGGTCCACGGACCCATGTGGTCCCACAACCTATTGAAATTAATTTCACGAAGACCATTTGGAAACCGTGTTTTCTCAGGGATTTCCTCGACTAGGTGTCTTCCTTACAAGTTTTATCCTCAAACCCTAGCCCTTGAAATCCCCGTGGCCCTTTCTAGGGAGCCTTATACATTACTTCTCAAGCAAGCAAACCATACAATTGAGTCTCTCTTGTGAATAGGCCTTAGGAATCACTCCACATCCTTCCATTAACTCATTCATTTAGTGATTCCCTTTATATCAAGTCTCCTCCCATCGGTGAAAGTCCGTAAAGAGCAGGGAGCCTTAGTTGAAGTGACAATGGGGTATCACTCCATTGTTGCCCTTGACCTAGCAGCTGCCCTTTTGGGTCTCCTCCTAGGACCCCTGCTAGTTTGAGCGGTAACAAGGATGCACAATATATGGGTGAGTCGTTCATTAAAGTTATTGAAAATGTAGGTGTTGGTTCTTATGTGCAAATCATTATAGACAATGCACTTGTTTGCAGGGCTGTTGGCATGATTGTAGAAGCTAAATATACAAAAATATTTTGGACACCTTGCGTTGTCCATGCCTTGAATTTAACACTTAAATCTATTGTTTTTGATGTGCCTTGGATTGGAAATCTTATTGAGGTTGCACGACATATCTGCAACTTTGTAAAAAAACATGCAAATGCCCTCACAATATACAAAGAGTATGCACATCTATCATTGTTGAAGATTGCAGATACACAGTTTAAGCTCTCCATTTATCATGATGAAGAGGTTGAGGCAGGCTAAGAATGCTCTTGGGGCTATGGTTAATTTAGAGTTTTGGTCGTTTTGGAGAAAAATAGATCAAGTAGCCTCAGAAAGAGTCAAGGACATAACGTTGGATAATGCTTGGTGGGAGAGGCTAGATCTTACTATTAATATCACAGACACCATCATTGCTTTGTTACGATTTGCAGATACTGACAAATCCCTCCTAGGGGAGGTTTATGAGGGATGGGATTCCATGATTGAATCTGTGTGAGGACCATTATTTTTCAGAATGAGTGCCTTGGGTATGAGACATTAGCAGAGGCCTTCTTTACCACCATACAAGATATTCTTGTTAGTAGGTGGGACAAGAATAATAGACCTTTGCATTGCTTGGGTCACGTTACCCATCACCTGTGGGTAGTGTATATAGGAGATTTTTTTTCTCCTAGATGGTCCTTAGCCAATAGCCAGCAACCCCTTACAGCGACCAGATAGTTTGATGTGTCATTATCTCCGCCACTTGAGCCGACGATGTGGTCCCTCAACCACTTGTCATGATTGTATGTTTGAAGGTGGGCCTCCCGACTTTGAAGGTATGGCTTTGCAGTGGCATAGTTGAGTAATTTTCTTTACCTGTCATGGGCAATTTTGGGCATGGATTGGTGGGGGGATTTAGCGGAAAGAGTCAATTAGGTCTGTATTTTTGTCTTCATTGCCCGATTCCATGGTTACTCTTGTATCTTAGTCTCGTGGGATTTCCTTTACTGGCCATTGGCTTTAGGGTTGGCACTACATGGGAAATCTTGATTTTGGTTGCGTCATCCCGTTTTCTGATACCACCTACATCACTCCGCTTCCACTTTAGCCCCATTCATCTGTTTTCCCATCCAGGTCCACATGTCTCCACAGGGTCCACATAGGGTTAGCTTCCCCTTCCCCTTGTCCACACTTTGGGTTAGCCCTGGAATGATGCCTCAGAGGATGTTAGCCCCATTCATCTATTTTCCCATTCAGGTTCACATGTCTCCACAAGGTCCACATAGGGTTAACCTCCCCTTCCCCTTGTCCACATCTTAGGTCGGGCCTGGAAGGATGCCTCAGAAGATGATGCACCTGGTTCACCATGCCTGACTAGCTCCACACTTGCACCATACACTTGGCAGATGTTCTGGAGTCCAAAGAATTTCTCCCGCTGTAGAGGGATGGCTTATATCATCATCCTAACCCTTACAGATGGTATGCAAGCATTTTCGATCCACTTGGAGACCCATGAGGATGTCCTTGTGCCCCCACACCCTCTTGGGAACACCATAGGTTCCTGCTTGGAAAACAAGGGGCCAACCCCTTGTCCACTATGTTTGGAATTCATTTCTACATCATGGCACCCCTTGGACTTCATTAGGCCTCCTCAAAGGCCCAATGACTTACTTTATTGATCATTCAACCCTCTTGAGAGGCTTATTTTTTTATTATTGAGCTATTTGGTGGGCTTATCACCAAAATTATTGTTATTATACACATTATTTTATTTTAGGGGCATTATTAGTCCAAATTAGGCCATTCAAATCCCTTAGGGTTGTATAAATAGAAGAGAGACATTTTCTCTCATTCATCATGACTTGGATTGGGTTATTATCTCTTGTGAGGTTTTCGCTATACCTTTTGGAGGACAAGTTTTGATGATATGGATGGATTTTGATGTTTGGATATCTCTCTCTTGTCTTAGAGCTTCTCTATTGGCATAATTTGATGATTGGATATACTATTTTATACATGTAAGTGATATTTTCATCCTTATTCTTGTTATTTATTTTTGTCACATGAATGTCGTTGGGATTTTCGCTATACAAGTCTGAAATTTACTGCTTTTCTATACGAATTGGGAGAAATTGTGATCTTTTATAACGTTGCATCATGTCATGGGCCATGTATGAATGGGTGAATGCTCCTAGAGATATTTTATATTAAATTCATCTCAAACAGTCATCATTTTTTGCAAACTGAATTATAAAGACCTTGAAGTAGCTACTCTCATGCCCCAATGCTATGCAAAGTTGTTTGAAGGCCTCCTTGATTGGGTGAACTCTTTTCAAATCATAAATATTCCTTGACTCCACCTCTCCAAAAGACAAGGCACTAATCCTCCATAGGTGATCACTTTCAAAGATTATTTCTCTCACCTTCCCTTCTTTTTCTAGGCCTTGCCTCCATAGGTCAATTAGGGTATCACCTTTCTCACGATTTAGCTATCAAAATAATTCGTTCTCTTGCCCACAACTGTACTGGCGTGTCCTGTGGAAGCCCTCCAAATTTCATGAAATTTCAATGGTGGGATCTTGAGATATTTTAAGCCCTAGCTCAAAGATCGACCCTTGCCCTTTGTTTCCCATTGGCTAGTGACCTGATTGAGATCATAACATTAAATTATCGAAAGAAGATACTTTCTTTGATCCTTTTCCCTTCCCTAATTAGGTCAAATACATCCTTGGTTGATTAACTCCATATCCTTGACCTAATTTTGGGTCCACTTGGCCCTTCGTGGTCCCACAACTTGTTGATTCCAATTTCACAAAGATCACATAAAAGCCAAGTCTCCATAAAGATCTCTAGGTTTAGGAACCATATTGACGAAGTATACTCTCAAAACCTAGCCCTAAGGGTCCACTTGGCCCTTCCTAGGGAGCCCATCACCTTGCTTCCAAAGCAAGCAACCCATTTAATTAAGTCTCTTTTGTGAATATGCCTAGGAATCACCTCCTGCTCTTATCATTGACCATATATTTTTGTGATTCCATCATATCAGGTCTTCTCCCATCGGTGAAAGTTCGTAAAGAGTAGGGAGCCTTAACTGAGGTGACAATGGGCTATCACTCCATTGTTGCACTTGACCTAGTAGTTGCCCTATAGGATCTTCTTCTAGGACCCTTGCTAGTTTGAGCAGTAATAGGTCACACATTGGATCCAACATACTACAACCTTGAGTGGCTGAATGGTGGACCTTTAGACAAATTCTGTTCTCACATGGATGGTGAGATTTCACAGTGGAGGAAGGATGCATTGAGATGGATATTTCAGCATAGAGCATCCCTTGATGAGGTAGTGGATGCATTTGCAAAGTTTAGCACTAGCATCGGGTGATTTGTAGGCTATGATGTGATTAGGGAAAGGGGGACTAAAAAGCCCTATGCTTGGTAGGCAACTCATGGGGAAACATGCCCTCCTCTACAACAGTTAGCCACAGGGCTCCTCTCTCAAGTTACTTCATCCTCTTGTTGCGAGAGGAATTGGAGCACATATGGGAACTTCTATAGTTTGAGGAAGAGTAGGTTTGAGCAATCTAGGGTAGAGACAATGGCGTATATGCACACCATCCTTCATCCTATTTACAGGTAGAGGGAGGAGTGGTTGAAGGGAAGGACAAAGATGTGGGATGCATTTTCTGATGATATGGGTTTGGACAACAGTGTTGAGTTGGCATTGGCCAACTTGGATCTTAATGAGCCAGTGCTAGAGCCTATCACTTTTGATGATGTTGATACTCTTGAGAGGTCATCCTCCACACTAGAGGATGCAGAGATTACATTGGATACAAAGGAGGATGCAAAAGAGAGCAGTGGTGGTATTGATGTTGATTTCTCTTTTCACTCTTGCTTGGGTTTTGTCTTCACCTCAGCTCTGATACCATGTTAATTTTAGGCAACAATGGTATGTTCTATGCTTTAGAACAATTTTACTTCAATTTTCTTATAGCCCAATATCAATTTCCAGATTAGCAATCACATCAACATGATAGTAAAATGCAGATAGAACATAAACAATAACAGTAGAAGACAAGCCAAGATAAGAGGACACAAGATATGGCACATGCCAGGGACAAATCGCAATGTGGGGAAACCCTTTGATCAATTCTTCTTATTATTCTTCAAAAGTTCAACAGAGAGAGAGAGTATAATATACAATATTCACTTGCCCAATCAAAGTGAATTCTGTCCAGTCAAACAACAGCCACAGAAAGCCCTAACCAGAAAGTCAACGCTGGTCAACAGGGCAGATTTTGACCTCGAAAATGGCTCGGTCAAACTTAGTCAAGTCGACCTCCAACAACAAATCAAATCAGCCCAAAACAGTCTGAAAATATTAAGTCAAACTTGGTCAACGAAAGTCAACGCTGTAGTCAAAATCCTCACAACAACTTCGGTCAACGCTGGTTAACACAGAAACATAAAAGAAGTGTCCTCCACACGTGTAGAGAGCTGCCTCAAAAATCCGTACCCAATCATGAAAGGAGAGAGAGATATGTGAGTGAAGTGAAGTGTATAAATGAGGAGGCTCCTTCTATTTATATGCAACATTGTGGGCTTGAGGGTCTAAATTAGATCGCTGGCCGACCTTGATAGTTTGTCCATAATAGAAATAAATTCATAATTCCATTTGTACATGTCAGAATCAGATGATCTTTAGATCAATCCTATGCCTCTCGGAAAGAGGAATCCAATAAAAATATCAGTTGCCTCATATGCGCATTTAACATGTCTGCAAGATCTAACGATAGAAGGTTCTCCTAGTAAGAGGGAGAGGATCATGACAAGGCATTTGTCCAAGTTGAGAGGAGGAAGAAGTATACTTAGAGCTAGCTCAATCTTGTGAGTAGAAGAGCTCATTGAAGGAGAAGCGTAGACTTCATCAAGAACCCTATTTTCAACTTCAGAGGGAACTGACCTCTAAGTTCAATGAATTGTCATTGATAGATAATAGATGAGATCACACATGCAATAGATGTGAGCATTGACAAATGCAAGGCAAGATTCGTGGCTAGAAGATTCTCCTAGAAAGAGGGAGAGGGTTATGATAAATCCTTTGCACTAGTTTCTAGGTACACCACAATTAGATCTCTTGTTTTTCTCCTGCTTCATTTATGGGATGGAAGTTACCTCAGATGGGTGTGAGGATCACCTTCCTCAATGACATGATAGAAGAAGAGGTGTACATAGAGCAACCTGAAGGTTTTGAGGCTCATGGGAGAGAATCTCATGTGTGCAAATTAAAGAAGGCCTTGCTTAATGTTTGTTCAATCTGCCTTAAAGATGTAGTGGATTATTGCTAGTTGGGGGTGGGAGATTTATGAGTTCCTTTGATTTAGCCAGAGCATGATATGCTTAGGAACTAGGTGATGGTTAATGAGAGGGGTAGAGTTCAAGCTAGGATTTCGCCCACATGTTTATTATTAGTCCTAGCCATCATCTGCATTTTTCCATTTTTTTTAATTTGTGGCCATGTATACTTTTATCTTTCTTTCAGCTGCATCAACCTCTTAGGGAAGAGTTTCCGAGCCCTAACTTGGGATGTGGATAAAGGTGCTTGTATCGGTGACAAATGGTCATCAACCCAAAGGATGGAGGTGGAAATCAAAACAAATGGAAAGTGACAAATATGGGTTATCTTGGGCACACTATATCAACTATTTCCTCCTATTTCTGTCCTTCTTGAATATTGGAAATAAAAAGGCCCTATGAAAAGTCACATTGGACTAGGGGCAAAGGATAACTGCCTCTGTGAAGTATGGCAACAAGGATATAATCAAGAGCGATCAATCATCCAATTCAACCAGGGATCCACATTAGATTGTCCTTGACATTAAATGAAAGAATATGATTACATAAATTGTTAGTGTACCTTTGATAGATGACTTGTTAAAATTGGCAACTAGGGCCAAACTCCATGTGGGTCATCTTATTAATGGACGCTGATATTTTTCTTGGATCCCTCTCATCGAGAGGCGTAGGATTGTTCTAAAGATCATCCGATTCCGATAAGTATTCATGGAGATATGAATTTATTTGTGTTATCGGAAAATTCGTCAAGGTCGGCCAGCAACCAAATAAACCTCACTTGTGCTCAACGTTTTAGTATAAATAGAGGTGGCCTTCAAGTCATTTCAACACACTTGGAATCTCTTCCTCTCTTCTTGTCTTTGGGTTTTAGTAGGAGGAGAGATACTAAGGGATAATGCTGCCCTAATCTAGAGGGTAGAAGCCGAAACTGGTGGAACTGCGAGAATTGACGAAATTGCTGGGAACTACCGGGAACAGCTGGAACAACCAGAATAGATGAACTGCCGGAACTGTCAGGAATAGCCGGAACTGTCGAGAACTGCCGGAATTGCCGGAACTGTCGGAAACTGCTGGGAACAACCAGGAACTACCGGAACTGCTGGGAACTGCCGGAACTGACGGAACTGCTGGGAACAACCGGAACTGCCGAGAAATGTCAGAGCATCTGTCTCCGAAGGAGAGCAGCATGCAAGGGACAACTAACTAACATTGGGACAGTTGTATGGTACTTAGCAGCAAATACACCAAGCATGCAATGTTACAACTTACAGCTAGCATGCAAGGGACAACTAGCATGCAACAGCAAGCATGCTAAGGACAACAAGCATGCTAGGGACAACAAGCAAGCAAGATGCAACCAACACATAGGTCAGTATGGCAACATGGTGCAACAATGGCACATAATGCAATACAATGATGGTTATAGTCATGATTAATGAAGCGTGATGAGATGCAGCATAGTGATGATGGGTGCAGCATGGTGCATCGCTGTGAGGTGCAACATGATGACGAAATGTAGCACAACGATAGGTGAAAGAGTCACCTTTGAGAATCAGTTGAAGCAGCATGTTTTCAACTGTCCTCTTGTATCATCTTCTTAGAGATGATCTATGCTCTTATCTAGATAAGTCAAAGTGTTCACTTCTGTTGTAAACGTACTATCTCTCTCTCTATGCTGAACTATTGAACAACATATAAGAAGAATTGATCAAGGGTTTCTCCACATTGGGGTTTGTCCCTGGCTAGCGCCACATCTTGTGTCCTTTTGTCTTGGCTTGTCTACTGCGATTTATGTTTATGTTCTATCTACAGTTTAATGTTGATGTGATTGTTAATCTGGAAAAGTTATTGAGCTAACTGTGAAAATTGAAAGAAATTGCTCTAAGCATAGAACATACCTAAAATTAACATGGTGTCAGAGCTTAGGTGAAGACAATGCCCAAGCAAGAGTGAGAGTAATCACCGAAGATAGTTGGGAAAGGACAAAAGGATCAGTGGATTCCTCATCCCTCTTCAAATTCATCGAGGGTGAAGTCGAAGCAGAGAATATTATCAGAATGGCGTAGTGGAAGTTTCTGATGGCCTACCTAAAGATCACTTCATTGGGAAGTCTGGATCTAAGGGTGCAAGGAAAGGCAGATGCCTTGGTTGCAATAAGTTGGGCCATTATACGAAGGAGTGTTTGAATGGCAGAGACACATCTCTTGATGAAGATAACAATCATTCCAGGGACATCTTCAATGATCAAAGGAATGACAAGTAATGCAAGTCATCAAGGAAATGGTCGACTCTTCAAAGAAAGCAAGGAACCCCAGGTAGGAAGAATCAAATGTTGTTTTTGATAAGATAAAGACGCGTTATCTTGTATTGGCCCTCTCCTTTAGATTCTTTGGGAATCTGGCTTATTGATCGTAGTGCTTCAAGGCACCTCATCGGATAGAAGGGTGCTCTCTCGAATTTGGTAGAGACGGAATCAACCGTGGGATTATACTTGGAGTCGATGCCACCTATCCTGGAAAGGGTGTAGGGAATGTTACACCTCAATTGAATGAGGGTAACTCTATTCATTTACAAGAATCTCTTTTATGTACCTAATCGCAAGCAGAACCTAGTGTCCATCTCGGAAATGGAAGTCAAAGGTTTCAGGGTGGCATTCATCGATGGAAAGGTACGTGTTAAAAAATAGAATTTTCAAAGATTCTTTTTCTCATGGGTTCAGGGTTGGCAATTTGTATCAAGTTGCAGGATGGTCCATTGGGGATCATGTCAATTGACATATCACATCTATAACACTAAAAGTGTACCTATGGGGCCCTACCCGAGGTGAGTTAGATGGTGATAGGGATGCCTGAATTCAAGAAGAGCATGAAGGTACATGTTTGAGATGTACCGAAGGAAAATCTTATAAGGGGACCATTCCCCTCATGCAGCAGGTCCACAGGTTTAGAACTACCCGAGGAGTTTGAGATTCATGGTCGGGAATCTCATGTATACAGGTGGAAGAAAGCCCTCTATGGCTCGAAGCAAAATTCCCCGGGCGCAGTATGAGAGGATTGATAGTTGTTAGATGAAGTTGAGATTCACTAAGAGCGAAGCCGATCCAAACCATTGTTTGAAGGTTGTGGATGATAGACCTCTCATGCCAACACCTTCTAAGGATGACCTATTTCAAACACATGCAAACCCTCTCACTTGTAGAAGTAAGAGGGAGTTGGATTCTGGATGTGGAATGGTAAACCGCAAGCCCGTGACTACCTGGAGGATCTTAACTTTCAGAAGTTATATGGTGATGATGTCGGACCAGATTTGGGAAATGCCTCTGAGTTCCATAAACTCATTTGCATTGATGTTCTTGGTGAACTTCCGTCCGGACATATGTTTTGTAGTTAGCATGGTGAGCTCATATTTGGTTGAGCCTCACTGGATTGGTGCTAAGAATCTTCTGAGATATCTTCGGGGCACAATCTCTCATGGATTGAGATACACTGCAGGAAATATGAAGCTGCATGATTATTCGAATGCTGACTGGGCAAGCAGTGTGGATGATCATTAGAGCACTTCTCAGTGCTGGTTCTCTTTGGGTTCTGCTTCGATATCATGGATGAGCAGGAAGCAGAAGTTGGTTGCTATAAGCACCTCCGAGTCGAAAACATTACTACGAGTATGATCTCATATGAAGCTGCCTAGTTGTGAAAGCTCTTCAGTGAGCTGTTTGTACACATGATGAATACCACTGTGATTCTTTGTGACAACCAGAGGGGGATTCGATTATTGAGGAATATCGTATTCGATGATTTCTCCAGTAGATAGACATCAAATATTGCCTTATCTGGGATAAACGAGGAGGCTCCATCGTATTGACATTGATGTACAGGTCGCAGACATTTTGTTAAAGCCCCGGGGAAAGGTCAAATCTGTGACTTTCCCGAATGACTTGGAGTCATTGAGAGACCTTCTTATAAGGGTCTTGCATGTTGCATGCATTGAGCTCTGGGAGCTCTGGGGGTCTTGGGGTACTTGCTGGAGCAACATACGACCACAAGGCGGCTCACCCTCCCTTAGTGGTGCGCTATGTATAGGATGACAGGTTCAACCTTCCCTTGTGATACCTCGTGGTGATTGTGGAACAAGATGATTAGTTCTCCCGTGGCAATTGTGAAACAGGATGATTAGTTCTCCTGTGGGCCGGGATGATTAGTTCTCCCATGGAAACTTTGGAACAGGTTGATTAGTTCTCTTGTGGGCCGGGATGATTAGTTCTCCCGTGGCAACTGTGAAACAGGATGATTAGTTCTCTTGTGGGCTGGGATGATTAGTTCTCTCGTGGCAACTGTGAAACATGATGATTTAGTTCTCCTGTGGATCGAGATGATTAGTTCTCTTGTGGAAACTGTGGAACAGGATGATTTGTTCTCTTGTGGGCCGGGATGATTAGTTCTCCCGTGGCGACTTTGGGGCAGGATGATTTGTTCTCCTGTGGACAGGATGATTAGTTCTCCTGCCAAGGCATCCTACCCATGCAGTCTGGGACTCATGGGAAGTACCTTTCATCTGATCAATGAGCAGGGAAATGGGGTTAGGGACCATAGTAGTACTATCGATGGACACATCGTTGTATCTATCATACTCCCTATGCTAGGATGAACTCCATTGATCTGGGATCAGTATGAGTGGTTTGAGACACTCTCTTGTGATATTGATCTGGGATCAATAAAACTGACTTCGCGCTAGTAAGAATGATGTGACACACTCTCTTCAAATGAAACTGACTTTGGGTCAGTAGAGAATGGTATGAGACATTCTCGATCAATTCTTCTTCTTCATGGTTTAGCAGAGCAGAGCTCAACAGAGAAAAGCAATGCAGGGCACTGATGGCATAGTACAGTCGGACATATGGATCAGCGGATGGATTTCTCCCTAGTTGAGAGGGAGTGTTAAAATTGGCAACTAGGGCCAAACTCCATGTGGGTCCTTTTCTTAATGGAAGATGATATTTTTCTTAGATCCCTCTCATCGAGAGGTGTAGGATTTATCTAAAGATCATCCGATTTCGATAAGTATTCATGGAGATATGAATTTATTTGTGTTATGGGACAATTCGTTAAGGTCGGCCAGCAACCAAATAAACCGCACTTGTGCTTAACGTTTTAGTATAAATAGAGGTGGCCTTCAAGTCATTTCAACACACTTGGGATCTCTTCCTCTCTTCTTGTCTTTGGATTTTAGTAGGAGGAGAGATTCTAAGGGATAATGTTGCCCTAATCTAGAGGGTAGAAGCCGGAATTGTTGGGAATTGCCTGAATTGACGAAACTGTCGAGAACTGATGGAACTGTCAGGAACAGCCTGAACAGCTGAATTGTTGGAACTGCCAGAACTGTCGAGAACTGTCAGAACAGCCCGAACTACCGGGAATAGCCGGAACTTTCGGGAACTGCCGGAACTGTCAGAACTGCCGGGAACAGCTGGAACTGCTGGGAACTGTCGGAGCATCTGTCTCCGGAGGAGAGCAGCATGCAAGGGACAACTAACTAACATTGGGACAATTGTATGGTACTTAGCAGCAAATACACCAAGCATGCAATGTTACAACTAGCATGCAAGGGACAACTAGCATGCAACAACAAGCATGCTAAGGACAGCAAGCATGCTAAGGACAACAAGCATGCTAGGGACAACAAGCAAGCAAGATGTAGCCAACACATAGGTCAGTATGGCAACATGGTGCAACAATGGCACATAATGCAATACAATGATGGGTACAGTCATGATTAATGAAGCGTGATGAGATGCAACATAGTGATGATGGGTGCAACATGGTGCATCGTGGTGAGGTGCAACATGATGACGAAATGTAGCACAACGATAGGTGAAGGAGTCACTTTGGAGAATCAATTGAAGCAACATGTCTTCAACTGATCTCATGTATCATCTTCTTAGAGATGATCTATGCTCTTATCTAGATATGTCAAAGTGTTGACTTCTATTGTAAACGTACTATCTCTCTCTCTCTATGCTGAACTATTGAAGAACATATAAGAAGAATTGATCAAGGGTTTCCCCACATTGGGGTTTGTCCCTGGCTAGCGCCACATCTTGTGTCCTCTTATCTTGGCTTGTCTTCTGTGATTTATGTTTATGTTCTATCTGCAGTTTACTTTAATGTTGATGTGATTGTTAATCTGGAAAAGTTATTGAGCTAACTGTGAAAATTGAAATAAATTGCTCTAAGCATAGAACATACCTAAAATTAACATGACCCACCTTCAAGAAGTATGCTAGACAAGGGAGAGCATTAACTAGATAAATAGGTGGAGAGCTCTGAGGCAAAGCTATCTGTGGATCGTCATAGGGTTGATAGCTAGCTAGCTGATTAGAACAGATAATTTTTTTCTCCTAGGGTTTACCCATTTTGGTGGGTAATAAGAGTCATACTTGAAATATTCAAGGATAATTGATTTACAGTTTAGGCGAACATAGAACTCTCAAGCTTCCACTATTAGCTCCAACTGAGCTACAATGAATAACCAAAATCATGTGTGGAGGATGACTCTCCTCCCGACCAACCTCTCAGTTTGTAATATTCCTAATGAAAAATTCACAGTGATAACAAAAACATGCAAGACAATACAACATAATTTTTCAGTAAACACCAACAACCAAGAAATGCTCCCAACATGCGAAAAATGGGCAATTTTATTATATAAATGGCTGGAGTACAATGTGAAATAGAAAGAGTGCACCTGTGCTTGCACAAGGCAAGCTACAAGCCTCAAGTGGTGGATATGCCAATGCCCAACTGCTGTTAGAGTTTATCTGTCAGAAAATCTGCGCTGGCCCAGTGACTGTGATTCTTCACTGCTGGCTGTGTTGAGATTTTGATTTGGCCCCTCAAATCTGCCCAGAAAGTTCTGCAAAATAAGATTTGAGGTCCTTGTGAGAAACCCAGAAAGGGTTTCCTCTAGTTTTGATGCTTCAAAATTGACCCGCAAATTCCCAACACTCCTCCACTACCAGTAAATTTCGGTCTACAGTAAATTCTGTCTTTATAGCACTCCAAAATGATGGAAAATCTCCCTTGTCCCCCTTCTAACTCCCACACAATAACCCAACTCCAAATTCCACTGAACAGGACCACCCACAAGCACTCCCTCTCAATGACTGAGCAAGCCTGGGCAATGACTACTTAGGCTTGCTCAATAAGGAAATTTCATATTGGAGTGGTAGAGTCACTTCTGCTTTGCAATTTCCTCTTCTCCTCCAGCGAATTCTGCAAGTAATGTCTAGCAAATGGGTGTAGCTCCTAATTCCCAACACCAACTCTCCAAAGGATAGCGTGGCTTTGGCTGTGTCCCAACTCAGCTTAGAAAATTTGTGGCACCTGTGCTATGTCTCTCCCTGCCTCCACAAGACAATGGTGATACCTTCCTAGGGTGGCACTCATAGTCCACCGAAGAGAAGGGTGAGTTTCCTCCTTGGGAAACTCTGGTGCTAAACAACACTTGTGACTCAGCTGAATAGCTTGAGCAACAAAAAAGTTTGTCAAATGATCAAAAGCCCCTAAAATGAGAGCCTCACCTCCAATTTATAGCTAGCCATCCCTCATGCTCCTTGTGGGCTCCACTCATCAAGTTTCCTCTCTCACCTAATTCGAATTCCTCTAAGGGGTGCGTATTCCCTTGGAGTGGCCCCCACTCTCCACTTCCCATCAAATTTCTTGGCTTTTCTAATGTTTAGGGGTGGCACCTTTATAAATTTTCCTTTTTAACCCACTTTTCCTAAGGTTATATGCCAAATATTTATTAACTGCCAAAAATTGCAAAATTGAGAAGTTCCTTAGCAAAATTATTAATTGGGGACATGACATAGTCATCAAAATTGAGAGTCCATTGAGCTCTCAATCAACTACTTATGCCAACTTCTATTTCTTTCACATCAAGATTGTCCAATCAAAAGATATTTCACTGCCTTCTCGACATGCAATAGATAGTTATTCTTCATATCCATCCATGTGTAGACTTCATTTGTCATCAAACACTTAACTCTTAATCATGCAACTTTTACCTTTTCTTTATTTAGCTTTTCCCTTAAGTCTATTGTAAAAATTGCTCTTCCTTGTACCTTTTGTTCCTTTATAACAAATTAGTTATTTTATTATGATCATTGATCACTATTATTGTTATCATTTTTATTATTATTTATTACTATTGTTTTTGTTACAATTATTATTACTTACCAATATTTTAAGACCACTTAGTATAGGATCAATTCGAAGTATCGACATTACATTCATGGAAACAATGCATTGTGGAAAATAATAATACCTTTTGTTCCTTTATAACAAATTAGTTATTTTATTATGATCATTGATCACTATTATTGTTATCATTTTTATTATTATTTATTACTATTGTTTTTGTTACAATTATTATTACTTACCAATATTTTAAGACCACTTAGTATAGGATCAATTCGAAGTATCGACATTACATTCATGGAAACAATGCATTGTGGAAAATAATAAATTATATCATTCTTTAGGATTGTAGGTGTGAAACAAACACATATTTTGATAAATGTCTAGATCTTGTAAAACAGGACGGTCAAACTAAAAATGTGGGAATCTGTCTTACATGTCTTAGGTCTTTCACCTGAGACGACATAGGTTTCTGCCTTAGAGTATGTCTGGTGTATGCATCAAGACATTACAAAATATTCATTTTCTTGTAAACAAAAGAGGTTTTTGTAAGATAGGAGTGGTCGTATAGCTACAACTATGATCTTTTCCCATTTACAAATACCTAGCTAAGTTGCATTTAGGAGATCTAAGTTCTTCCAATGATCAAACTTATACTTGTTTATGAATGATACTATATTTGTTCTGGAAGAAAGATTGATTAATGACACGGTTATTTCACTAACTTTCCATGTAATGAATCATGTTGTTTCTTGTGTAAATGTAGATGAGTTGAATTTCCACACTTTTGTTGAGATGTGTTATAGAAGTTGAAGAAATGTTGTCATTTCTTGTCAACCAAGTAATTGCCAGTGGGGTGAATTGGAGACATAAAAATACATCTTTTGGACTTAAAATAGACAATTAGTGGTATGTTCTCTCTCATTCAAGTCACGGACAAAGTGGTTACAATGTTATAATGATGCAGGACTTTAGAAGGTAATTCATTGACAGGAAGCATACCACCTGAACTTGGGAACATGACTAGTCTACAGAACCTGAATTTGAAAAGCAACCTACTCACAGGAGAGATTCCTAATACTTTGGGCCAGCTTGATAATCTTCAGTACCTGTAAGCAACTTGATCTCTTAAATTGTTGGATAAAATTAATTCACATTTTTAATGGCATTAAAATAGAAATTATATGCAGTTTCTTTGTATATGTCAATGTGAATTCTATAAGAATATGCGAAGGATCTGATTAATAAGACAATAAAAACTATATGCAGTTTCTTTGTATATACGAGAATTATATTAGAATATGCCAAGGATCTGATCAATAAGTTTTCTAAATATTCTCAAGTAGTTATGTGTTTATTCATAAAATCTAGGTCTCCTAAACTTGTCTTATGACTTATTGCTTCCATGGCTCTTTTTCCCACTAATGACCTTAATTTGAACAGGGTGTTAGACAACAACAGGCTTAGTGGAGCGATTCCACCTTCTCTATCAAAGATTCCAAATTTAATAGAATTGTAAGTAACTTAGCTACTTAAGATTGAAATTTGTAAGGCATTTGTATTATTCTGGCTTCTGAGGCTTTTGGTATTTGTATTAATTTTATGGAGTCTTATGCATACAGTAATATTCTTCAAATTTGCAGTCGTATTGATAATAAAGAGGCTAAGTTAGCAAATAATAATTCATGGGTTTGGAAATGATGTATTTGAAAAACCTCTGTTAGTGGAAATCACTTTCTAGGGGTTGTTTCCAACTGGGAAATGTTTTGAAAATGTACCAGTTCTAGATAGTGATAATACTTTTGGGGTTTATATTTTAACCTTATTTGATGACTGAGTTCTTTAACATTTCTCTGTTTTCTGAAAAGTTTCTAAAGTTGTCTAGGGATGTGTGCTTTGGGTGCATCTTATTTTCAACATTGATATGGGTTTGGTTGGATGCTTGCAGGGACCTTTCTTCTAATAATCTCAGCGGACAAATACCAGTATCTTTGTTTCAAGTACATAAATATAAGTATGGAAAACATCTTTTCCCATGTGTTGTCTTTGCATTATTGGTCCTTGTGGCTTTAGTTGTTGCACTGGAAAACCAAAGCTCAGTGGATCAAATGTTTCAAAATCATTTTTATATTTTCAATGCCTTCATATTTACTGTAATCAGTGACTGTTGAGATATTAGCCTGACTTTTTTGTCTACCTCATTGTTTTAAACATATCTGCCCCCCAGGATATAAGATAATCACAAGACTGTTAGTTGTATCCCTCAAGTTTGCTGGCACTATATATTTAGAGCTATATAAGCGTGCTTGTGGGACGTTATGACTTGTCACTTGACTATCCCTTACTAGGTTCTCACATAAAAGCATGCGTGAACACACACATTATCCTCTATCCTTGAATAGGCAATGTGAGGTTTTGTCCTAGTTTCTAGTAGACTTAGTTCATATATGTATATATAATATTTGTATTTTATAATTTGCGTCTCACGTACCTCATTCTAAATATTCCATAGGTGACTTGTTCAAGGATGATCACTATTGTTGCTACCTGAAATTGTCCTATGTGATATTTTTCCCCAAGGAAATAGATGCATAATTTCATCCATAGAGAAGTGAAGAAAATTACATTTTGTATATACACTTCAAAAATGTATTCTGGAATATAACTGTAGACTCCAGCAATATGATAATCAGTAAGTGGGAACAGACAAGTTTCCCAAAAAGACGCTGGAAAACATATCATGCCTATAGGCAGAGAAACCAAAAAGTAGCATATCAGAAGTCTGTACCTAAGATCAACAAAAGCTGGAATCCTGTATAAGTCACAGAAAAAACCAAAATAACTGGCCACAGGCCTCAGAGAACTGTCAACAAAACTATACACCATGTACAGCAGAGATCCATAGGAAGTGAGAACAAAAATCTATAATGTCATGCATTTGATGATACAAGGAAAAAGCATGTCCAGAGAGAATGGCTGTCATCTGTAGAGTAAACAAAAACTAAGTCCCCTGAATGCGACGAGAGAACTCCACCAGCTACTCATGATCATGCTCCACTATGACCCAAAGATCCTTCTCCAATTGAAGGCCACCCTTAGATAAGCTGTCTGTGCCAGTGTTCCTTTCCATGGAAATGTGTGAACAAGAAAAAGCATCAGATGATTCAGCAATATGAATAATCTCCTCAGCAATAGGGAAAAGATAAATATTCCTGCAGGATATAATCCTAGTGATCCAGTAGATGGACAGCTTTTAGTCCCCAAAGATATGAATACATGAACACCCCTGTTCTTTTGCGAAGAGAAGCATATTTTTGCATGCAAGAAGCTCTGCTCTATTGTTGGTGCCTGGGCCCAGACCCATTTTATCTTTAAAGAAATGGGAAGGAGAAAGATATAGTATAAAACCATCATCACACTGCTGACTGTTATCAATGGATGCACCATCAAAATAGCCCCATGGTTTTGTGTAATTAATACATTCTGGAGAAACCACCCTGGCAGCTGAACAATTCTTTTCTTGGGGATAATGACTAAATATGGCCAACACCTCATCAGCTATGTGAGAAGGGACAGATATCTTATCTGTGAAAATTGTCCTATTCCTAGCTAACCAGACCCCCCATCGTATAATAAGGGGGAGGGCTTTGAATGGATGGCAGATGGGGTTTGAGTGCCATGATCGCCAAGCATCTTCTAAGTTAGGGCCAGACCAAAGAATTGAGTGTCCAAGAGCAGACTTACACAGCAGCCAGACTTCTTGACAAAAAAGGGCAATCCATGAGTAAATGGTGGGCAGTTTCCCCATTATTTTCACAGAGAGGGCACCATCCCGGGCCAATCATAAAACACCTTTGTAGAACATCTCAAGTAGGGACCTTATTCATCAATAGGCATCACATATTTTTATTTTTATTTTGGCAGACATTTGGCCTTCCAAACATTCTTCCACTGCCATCGCTCCACAAAATTAATCTGTTAGCAAAAAGAGATACAAACCACAGTTTAGGTGCATGCACCAAATAAGTTGATCCAATCTGTCCTTGATACGAACATGACTGTCTCTGAGAGTTTGTATATAATCATTCCAACATTCCCTATATTCAGCCTCGATATGCAGATCAGCAGCCGAGAGCCATCCTTGATGCCATAAAGAGGATAGGATTGGATTAGTTACATGAGCCAATTTTCAGAAACCACAATCATGGAGCCATACTATCAAAGGGAGAGGCAACTTGAATCTATGATCACAATCCAACTAGGGGTCTAGACACAGACGAAGCATATCTCCCCTGCCAACCCTCCAAGCAAGCCCATTACCAATGATGTCAAAAGTATTAAGAACAGCACGCCAAATAATGGAGATGTTAAATCAAGATTTGACTGGATTCCTAAGCCAATCTTCTAGGGAGGAAGGCACAATATATTTTTGCTTTACTACCGAATGTTGACTTCGGGTAGCATCGGATGTGCTCTAGCTCCAAAATTTTGTGGAGGGCCTAGAACACATGAGATCTCCAAGACCTAGAAATCGTTTGGAGAAATTCCACCCGGATGAGGAGTTATTAAAATAAATAATATTTTTAATGGGTTCCTAAGTCTAAACTTAGGAAAATAAAAATATTAATGGGTATTAATAAAGATATGGATGGGAAGCTTCTAAGAGACGAGGATCAAGTCTGTTTTAATCTTAGCCGTTGATTAGAGACTTAATCTTCACTGTTGATTCATCATCAACAAGAAAAGTATAAGAGAAGACTTGAGAGTCATTTGGAGATACACCGGGCAAATACTCAGTGACTCGAGGGAAATCGATTCTCAAGGAGAAGAAGTTTGATTTCAGAGGGAGAGTAGTAGGGTGAAGGAAGAGGAGGGTATCAACATCAGTTAGGGACTGAGGAAGAGGTGACGCAGAGCATCTGAGAGACAACGCAGAGGGAAGGTCAGTGAGACAGTGCAACTGGAGACGCTGTCCTCATGCAGGGGTGATGCAGAAGCGACGCAGAGGAGGATAGAGAGTCTCCAGGGTGTCAGAACTTCTTTGGGAGAGAAGGAAAATTGTCTCAGGTGTTTTCTCTCAGAAGTATCTCAATATTCTGTAGAGTTGTTCCTTGTAAAGAGATTGTTGCTGAAGATTAATATATAAACCCTCATTTGTTGCACCAGTTTTCCCGCATTGAGTTTTTCCGTGGACAATTGTTCAAAAATAACTGTGTTGATGTGATTGATTCTTGTGCTTGTATATCACTGTTATCTTCTCTATGCTATTATGTGATAACTGCAGTAGAATTTATTTTAGTGTTTATTGAAGGGTTTTGTAAATAACTTATTGTGGAAAATAAGTAGGAGAAATAAATCAATTACTGCAGTAGAATTTCGTGTTAGAAATTTTCACACTGAAGTCCACAGTTTGTCTGTAGAGATCAATCGCCAACCACACTTTGCGACCCTTTGCGGTGAGCATTTTTAAGAATAGAAAACGATTTTTAAGACCCCATCCACCTAGTGATTTTGGCCTGGTAATCAGAGCCCACTTGATCCAGGATAAGACCCTTTTTTATTCTTTCCAAACCAAAGAAAAAAGGCGCAAAGTTACCTAATTTTTTCCAGAATACATGTAGGAATTTATGATAGTGAAGCCCAGTAAACCGAAATGGCTTCCAAAACAGACTTGATAAGCACTAGTTGACCCACTCTAGAGAGCCATCTGTGACTCCAATGATTTAACTCACTGTCCACTTTTGCCACCAGCTTGGCCTAGTATTCTTTACCATAACAGTTTGGCTTTAGATGAAAGCCCAAATACTTTAAGCCCATTTCCATAGGCCGAATAGAAAACAGAAGGATATAGGATAGATGATGGAGTTCCATCTTAGAGAGATAGTGATGAGATATTGAGGACTTTTGGACATATGGACATGCTCGTGGCACACTTGAAAACAAATAATAATTCAAAAAGCATCGAAGAATCTCTGACGTCCCCACTATAGAAAATAAGGATGTCATGCACAAATAGCAGATGGGTAATAACCAAGTTCTAGGTGTTGAGAAATCTAGGGGAAACTAAATTAGGTGATTTCTCTTCTTTAATAACTACTTGTGGTGTGTTTTTACTTAACTTAATTTGGTTATTCTTTTACTTGATTATAATTAGTGTTGTCTACCATCAAACAACTACCAAACGATAAAGAACAATGAGACAAGAGGACACAAGATATACGCTATTAGCCAGGGCCAAAACCTCTTCTTTTGAGAGGAAAACCCACAAGAACTCTTCTCTTTTTATAGAAGTTCAAATGACGAATTCCAAGACCTATGACCCTTGTCCAAGGCCCCTCCAACACTGAGTCAACCTTCCTTCTTGATGATCACAACTTCCAACATTAAATTTCGATCTTCTAGCAACTTTGATCCCCAGTAACAATTTCTAAAACTTCGACCTCGTAACTTCCACAACCCGACCTTGATGCAACTTCACAGCTTTGACCTTCACAGCGTTAACCTTGATGCAACTTCCCAACTTTGACCTTGATACAGCGTTGCAACTTCGACCTTGGTGTAGCTTCACAGCGTTAACCTAGATGCAACTTCACAACTTCGACCTAGATGCAACTTCACGGCTTCTTGATACAACTTTAGAACTTCGACCTAGTTGTAGCTTCAGAATTGTGTTGCACAAGAGAGAGAGAGACCCAAAATCTTCAATTCCAACTTTCTCCTTGAACTTCGCTTGCCTTTTAGACTTCTTCTCTTTAAGATCAAACCGCTTCTCTTGCTTGAACGAATGTCCTGTTGTGTGCTTCAAATGAGGTCGAATGACTCTTATGTATAGGCTTCCCAGGGGTTCGAATTGCATGCATGAGGCCGACTTGATCTCTTGTAGGCCGAGTTGATCTTGGAGGGTCTTATGACACAATTTTGACCAAATAATTTATCTTTACAATATGTAACATGCCCAAAAGGGTCTTCTATACATGGCAATGACTCTTTATGACTTGTTGACTCAAAGACAAGCCCTATAAGCATTCAATGGGTGCTTGACCTATAAATCAAAGAGTATCAGAATCAATCTCGTATGCTCACCCATTCCTCCATTCTTTCTTCACAACATGAAGACAAAAATTATGTGTCTATCCAGGGCGAATCCGTTAAGGATTCGGGGTAGATATCGGGCCAACACTGTTTCGAATTTCTGAACTGCGGATCCCCCACGGATCCATACAGGGCGCGGTTCCCGGTTTGGATCCTTGGGGGGGTGTGTTTCGTGCAACATTGAGTGCTATTATCATGCAAATTTCCCTATGTACCTGTGGGGGTTGTCCCTAAGGTGCTGCTCCTTGATGACCCCTGTGCCCCATATATCCATGGGAAATCCTCTTCTCCATACAAGGAACTATCTGGTGGCTTGCTGATGCCACCTCTTCTAACAATCTCCTGCCATGGTACACTGATCATCTTATGCCCCCACACACAGCCAACATGCCAAGACAACTCATGGAGTCTGCTTGCTCCTCTATCAACTCGACCTGTCACGGGTGCTATCCAAAAATCTGGTGGGAATATGAAAATGGGGTGAGTCCAATCACTGGATCCACCATCCTGTTAATACCATGACTAACCCAATCCATGGAGTGGTGGGGAGTCCCACCTGGGTTGCAACGATGATCCAACCCTCGAGCCCCTCTGGCAAACCATGACCCCTGCTGAACTATGCTCCCGCCATGGATGTATCCAAAAACCTAGTCAACTCTATTAGGTACCAACTCAATACCTCTTGCCACCCAACCCCATGAGAGGGATCAAATGTAAGAGTCCTCGAGTATGTAGCAAGTCCATCATGCGAGTGTTGCGCCCTACGCAACTCATGTCGCCTCATGTCACTGGCCCGGTCATCATATAAAACCTGTCTAGGTAACCTAGCCAATCTCCCTCCAACGTGCAGAGGTAACCTAACAATATTGTAGGCCCCATCTACGTTGGCCTGAAGAGAGTTATTGTTTGGAAGTACTACAGCTTTGCTAGCTGCTTGTGCATCTATCTGCTCCCTGTCGATGGCAGGTCCAACAAATGATTGTCCATCTTCCCTTACCATGGGCACAACAAGAGTCCCTATCTATCCCTCCACAAGTAGCTCATTGAGCATAATGTCCTCATCTAACTCACGCTCCTCAAGGTGCTCTCAATACTGTTGTAGGTAGCTGTCATCTGAGAACTCTGTCAAGACTCTGGGTGCCTCTGTGCCCATCGACACCTCACTAATGGATGTGTCTCCTGACACCTCCCTAATCTGCTCTGGGCTTCCATCACCTGAAAATTCAGACATAGTCCTAGAGACCTCATCAACGGATACCTCAACAATGGATGGCACCTCATCAATGACAGACACCACATCATCAGATGGCTCTATAGGTCTATGCTCCAGTTTCTCTGTCAAGGTGTCAATTGGTGCTATCAAAGAGGTCTCCAACAATGGTGACTCCTTTGATACACTGGGGATATCGATGTGCCCCTCACCATTCTGCATGTCCTCCTGCTGAACCTCCTCCTCGAGCTTCTGACATCCAAAGCCCGATCTCCACTAGCGGAAATGCCTTCTGGTCTCATCCTCTAATTGCCCACCTCTACATGATGATCTGACCCTTGAAATATAATTCTCATTCTCATGTTCATCCAAGGAATGAGGCATGGTAGGATGGTTAGATTGACCATACGTGTTGGGTGTTGTACTGGTGGGATGTGCGTGTATGTGGTTGTCTTTTGTGTCGGTTATGTATCATTCATTGCATCCCCTCTAGACTTTGTTGGTTTTGCCTCACCAATTGTTGGCTCTGCCTCATCAACTCCTCTATGATCTTGCTAACCCCTCCCCACAGCTAGCCAAGACTGTGCTCTTGGACCACTATAATATTCCTAATGGAAAAATTTACAGTGATAACAAAAGCATGCAAGACAATATAGCATAAAATTTTTCAGTAAACACCAACAACCCAAAAATGCTCCCAAACATGCCAAAAATGGGTAATTTTATTATATAAATTGCTAGAGTACAATATGAAATAGAAAGAGTGCACTTGGGCTTGCACAAGGCAAGCTACAAGCCTTAGGTGATTGATATGCCAATGCCCAACTACTGTTGGAGTTTATTTATTAGAAAACCTGCTTTGGCCCAATAATTCTACATTGTTGGCTCTGTTGAGACACTAATTTGACCCCTCAAATTTGCCCAGAAAATTTTGCAAAATCAGATTTAAGGCATTTGCCAAAAACCCAGAAACGGTTCTAGCAAATTCTACTGATCACCATGAACCCAATTTTTAAGCTCACCCTTCCTAACTCGCTGCTAAAGAATCTTGTTGTTTTGGGGCAACAAACCTCCAAAAATTATGTAAAATTAGGAGCAGACTCCTTGAGGCTAGTCCAACAAAACTCAGAAATGATTTGGGTTAATTCCAACCTCCCGAAATTATCGCAATTTTGTGCTACGACATCCTTGACAGTTTCTGCATCCCCCACAATTCAAACTGTTGGATATGTCACCAATTCCCTCTCAATTAGCTGTAGGATGGGACTGCAAATTTCCTTTGGAGGATGTGAGTGATTTTCCTTCCAAAACTCGACACAAATAAGATGAATCCAACTCCACAAATTCTGCCTAGTAATACTTTTGCGCAGGTGCTAAAATGGTGAGTTTGGCTCTCTCAGCAGCAACAACTTCTAGACTTGAAATTCTCCACAAATGTTGGTCCACCCTCAATGAAATTTCTCCCTAATTCGCTGCTTTGAATTTCCCTTTGAACTCCCTCAACTCAGTGGTTTGATTTCTGTCCTTGCTTCCTCCTGAAAGTTTAAACTAGCTGATGCAAGAGCTGATGTGTCCCACGAACTCAAACAAATCTCTCCCCACTAAGTTCTAAAATACTCTTCTAGGGTGACACTCGATGTAATATTCCTAATTAGCTATGGCTAATTGGAATATTTGATTTTGCTCAATTTTGCCTTCTATAGTTATTTATAAATAAAAAGGTGAGGAAAAGGGCACATAACTCACTTTTAGAATAAAGTCACTCCCTAGTAGCACAACGTTTTGACTTAAAGGGGAGCCAAGGGGGCCAAAGGACCACGCAGACACTTGGAGGGATTGCGCAAATGGAAAGGAACACATGGCAAGAGAGGGACTACGTTGGAGGAGGTGGGCCTTGGGATTGAAAGAGGCCAACACTATAAAGGAGAGAGGAGCCTCCTCATTTTGGCATTCGATTATGTGCATTTGAGCTAGTCACTTCGACTTAGAGCACGCTAGCTGTTTAGCTTGTCTGCAGCACTGTTTAGTGCATTGAGTGTCTCCGTTCGGAGATCTCACCCTTAGCCCCGGGGGACTTCGAGTGTCTACTCGAGCAAGGTAGTTTTCAGTAGTCTTTTGCAGTAGAATTGATCTTTGGCGTTAAGGAGGAGCTGAGCATTTGGATGACTACGCTGTCTTGAGAGAGAGGGACACAGTTCTTTTGGTGGGAGTTTCGGATTGGGGTTTTGTGGAGGATTTGAGCTGGGAGATTGAGCAAGGGATCAACTCTTGCATATTAGGGGATTTTGGCAGAGTTTCGGGCTGAGTTTTGGAGGATTCTATTCGGTGGCAGCGCAGAGCCTTGAGGGACTGCCCCTAAGGGGGTGATTTTCGGGGGTCAGCTATTTCAGAAAAGCTTTCTGGGTTTTTCTTGGTTTCTTGAGTAGAGTCTGATTCCAGAGTTTCGGCATTTTCTGAGGAGAGGAACAGCCCCAAATCCTCATTTGATTTCCAGCAGTAGCAGCAGCACGACAGTTCTCCAACAGCTTGGATGCAGTTCAGAGAGAGGCCATTCCTTTACTATTCTGAGTGGATTTCTTCACTTGCCTTGTGTAAGTCGAGGTGCCATCTTTCTGATCACCTCTTGTACTCATTCCATTACTCAGTATAATAAAATGGCGTAGCATTTCTCTCTGCATTTCTTGAGTATCTGCTTATATTTCATGTTTATATTATTATATGTTGCACCATTGTCATTTTTATCACTTTGAGCTTCCCGGTTACTATATCATTTGGACGTATTTGGTTGGAGTTTGCTTGGGTTTGAGGGATATCTCGGAAACAGGTTATTACACTTGAAGTTCATTGAAGGTAGAAGTGGAATTCTAGCTTGGGAATTCCTTGTGCTAAACAACATTGGTTTACTTGGCTAAACAACTCAAGTAAACTTGTGTTCAAAAGTTAGATTGTCAAAAAGATACCAAATGGAGGCCTCCTTGCCTTATTTATAGAAGTTGGCCTTCTCTCTTGGTGGACCCCATTTTCCATTAACTCACACTCTCTTTCTTTCTCTCTCTTCCTTCACAAGTGCGAATTATCTCCAAGGGTTGAATCACCTCCTTTTTGTGGTCCCCACATTCCACCAAGGATGAAATTTCTCCAAATCTCCTAAGCCCTTTATACCTCCCATATCAAAATTGCCTACAATGCCCGAATTTCAAAATTGTGCTATGCTTAGCACCATCCACAAAATCTTTGTTGACCTCCTCAAATGGAAAAATCGAAATTTGGGGCATTACAAAAAACACAATTGACAGACCTGATGAATAGTCAATTATTCAATCTTCTAACCGGCTAAACTTGACTCCAATGTGTACTACACCTTCGTATGGGCCATTTGCAGGAGTTAGTTATGATTGTTGATATCCATGTCTCCTGTCAAGTACACACAATGGTTTGTCTTCCCTTAGGTATTTATTGTGAAAATTTCTAAACAGAAATTCTACTACAACTACTGATTTATTTCACCTACTTATTCTTCACAATAAGTTATTTACGAAATCCCTTCAGCAAATATTAAAATAAATTCTACTGCAGTTATCACAATAATTACACAGAGAAAATACATGCACAAGAACCAATCACATCAACATAGTTGTTTTTGGACAATTGTCCCCGAAAAAACCCAATGCGGGAAAATTGGTGCAGCAAATGAGGGTTTTATTAATCTTCAGCGACAATCTCTTTTACAAGGAATGATTTTACAAAGAACTGAAAGAAAACACCTGAGATTTTCCCTTTGAAACTTTCTGAAACTTTGGTGACGCTTCTCCCACTCTTGCGTCACCTCTGCGTCACTTTGCATGGCTTAGCGTGGCTCTGAGTGGCTCTCCGTCTCTTTGCGTTAGCCTGCGTGAGGGCTACGTCTCTCCTCTGGACTGCGTCTCTCTGCGCTCTCTTTCACTGTCCTTGCGTCACCTCCTCCTCTGTCATTGACTGCTACTGATGCCCTCCTCTACCTCCACCCTGCAACTCTCCCTCTGAAATCGATCTCCTTTTCTTGAGAATTGATTTTCCTTGAGATACTGAGTATCTGCCGGTGAGTCTCCAAATGATCCTCAAGTCTTCTCTTATACTTTTCTTGTTGATGAGTCAACGACTGAGATTATGTCTCTAATCAACAGTTAAGATTAAAACAGACTTGATACTTGTCTCTTAGAAGCTTCTCACCCTTATCTTTATTAATACCCATTAATATTTTTATTTTCCTAAGTTTAGACTTAGGAACCCATTAAAAATATTAATTACTTTAGTAACTCCTCATTCGGGTGGAATTTCTCAAGACGATTTCTGGGTCTTGGAGATCTCATGAGCCTTAGCCTTTCCTCCAAATTTCAAGGCTAGAGCACATCCGATGCTACCAAAAATCATCATTGATCTCAACTCTCTCATCAACAAGCCCATGCTCCTTGAATGCCACATACACATTCACCTTGTTGACTTTTGTCCAAATTGACACCATACTGTTGATAAGGCATCCCGCCAATTCTTCAGTTAGCATTGATTTGTTCAAAATACTTGGTCTTTTGTTCATGTTATAAACATATGTGCATTAGTCAATACAACTAGTTGATTTTCTTCATTGTTGATCTTCTTTTGGTTTGTTCTCCTTTAGTTATTGGACTTATTGAACTTCATTAGTGGATTCTACCTCAGTTTGTCTTTATTCGATTCAATTTTGGATCAATGAGTCCTCTATTTAGATAGAACTCACAGTCAAGAAATATATACTAAAATATAATAAAATATATGGTCTGACATAATTATTTAACTAAAACACATCCATGAGGCTACATAAGAAGATCAGTATGGGACATTAATGACTCAAACAACTCCACAGAGGTGCCACTAAGGTTTACAGTG
This sequence comes from Pinus taeda, assembly GCA_000404065.3. Taxonomy (NCBI): domain Eukaryota; kingdom Viridiplantae; phylum Streptophyta; class Pinopsida; order Pinales; family Pinaceae; genus Pinus; species Pinus taeda. The sequence goes on along the minus strand of APFE030542870.1, from coordinate 133,633 downwards.
GAAGTGATATCACAGAAGTTTCCATTGGACAATATTAAATGTCCTTACAAGAGGGTGTCTATTATCTCAAGCCTCTTCAGTATATACATCAACAAGATACAAGAATATCAAGATGGTTTACATTTTTTAGGGATAACTGTAAGAAACCTGACAATCTTGATATTTGTTTGTTTAGTTGCCATTTTCTTCTCAAGGAAATTCCAAAATTGTTGAAATTTGGAATAATGAGCTAGTGTGAAAATGAAGTTATAGGATGCGTTTTGCAAAGTGGAAATATTTTGGATCTAACTATTCTTCTAACAAAATAAAACGCTATCTCTGCAAGCATGGACTTGAACATAAAAATAATGTGTACCCTATGCAACCAACTCAGAACACAAGATATATTTCATATTGTATAAATATAACATGGAATCAATTTTAAAATTAAATTAGCTCTAATTTAAGACATGTTAAATGATAAAAAGTTAATTACTTTTATTATGCCAAGAAGTTGAATTGGTGACATGAATTGGAAATATCGCTTCTCTATAGATCTGTCAGATATTTACAGGAGTGGGGTATGGTTCTCAAGTTGTCAATTGTTACATATTTGATTAAAGAAAATACATGGGACAACCCCAAGACTTGCCAAAGCCTTGAAATGGCTCTTAGATCTGAGGATAGAACTTTGAGTAGAGCTATATTGTTGTGTGCCTACAATGTTTCAATATGATTGTGAATTAATAGGATTGGTTTGTGTTTTGCAGTTTTAGTGGTAATCATATTAATTGCAGTGCAAGTTCTCCACACCCTTGTGCCTCAGCTGCCTCTTCAAATTCAGGTTTTGAATGTCTTATGTTTTGCAATATAGGCTGTGAACATGGTGTCTTTCTTGCCTTTGTTTTAAAACTGAGCAAATACTTTCATACCATCTAATATTTTACATTTATTTATTTCTAGGTTCCTCAAAGAGATCAAAGATTGGAATTTTGGCTGGTACTATTGGAGGAGGAGTAGTTATCATTTTGGTCCTAGGCTTACTATTTCTTTTATGCCAAGGCCGACATCGACGCAATAAGGGAGAAGTTTTTGTTGATGTCTCTGGTATCTCTTCTTCCATCCCATCTCTTTTTCGTATACTTGAACAATTGCCATTTTTAACATTCTCAAGGAACTTTGATCAACTTCAATATGTTTCTAGTCCACATGTTTTTGTGTTTCTTTGTTAGCCCTAGTTTTGTCTGTTTTATTGCCTTCTAGTTTCTTTTGTCTTTTAATGGCTTATATATGTGATTGCTGACATCATTGTGTGTTCAAAATAATACTTTATCACTTTTGAGTTGTATTAAATGTTTGTATGTTAAGTCATGATGTTGTAGTTAAGAAGTTTTTATATTTATGTTCTAATCGCTTGAGTGAATGGTTTTATTCCAATCATAGTTTATGTATGACTTCTATGTCTATAAGTGGTCTGTGATTTAGTTTGTGGTACTGATAAGAAGTCATTATATCGTAATAAAATGAACAGAGCCATATGATCGAAGAAGGATAAAATATGATAACTGATATATAAAGTGATCATTACAATGATTGAATGGTTTAAGCTTATATGGACCTGAAGAGGACTGGTCATGTTGGAGAGTCATTAACCTAACATATTAATCTACTTATAAGAATGACATTAATCAATACATTTACTTTATTAGTATATGGTATTAGGTATATTGATAATGACGATGATTACTGTCCAGTAAGACGAACCTTGATTTATCTTGTTATTTTTCTGATCAAATAACAATGCAGATGAAAATTCCAAGTTTTGTTTCATTTTTATGGATTAGCAACTTATGAAGTTTGGCTTTATTATAGATGTTTTTAAAGTTAGATCTAATGTGTTGATAGGTTGGGCATTGCATGAGAAATTGTTTTTCATCCTCTCCATTCATCTCATAGATGTTACAAATTCTGTCTTGCCAAAACCCTAGCTCTCACTTTATGGGGGGGTTAAAGTCATGAAGAAAGCTTCAAGGGATTGCCATACATTCTCTTAGTTAGCACATGCAGTACTTTGCCAAGATTCCATAGAAAAGTATTCAATAAAAGTAGAACATAGAAACACTAACAACGACCATTCCATGCAAGAACTGTTCAAAAGATGATCAACAATGAGAGTGATTACAAGAAATGTATGAAGAATGGAGCAACTTGTTAGTTTTTGTAGCATCGGATGTGTTCTAGCCTTGAAATTTTGTGGAGAGGCTAGAATACATGAGATCTCTAAAACCCATAAATCGTATTTGGAAATTCTGCCTAGAAATTACTTAATCAGATTGTTAACCAATTTTTAAATATTTCCTAAGTCTAAACTTAGGGAATATTTTTAATTAATTAGTATTAATTAAGTCAAGGCTAGAATCATCTAGAAACTCACACGGATCGACCCAAAGATGATCTTATCCATTGATTAAGTTTTAGTCTTGGCCATTGGTGCTCCAACAGAGGATTATAAGAGGAGATCGATGTGGTGATGGAGAAGACTACGAGAGATTCGATTTCATGAGCAGACCGATTTCTAGAGTAGCGACAGTCAGTTGCCGGAGAGAGAGCCTGAGATCGAAGTAGTGAGAGAGGGGTTGAGACTATGAAGCTATAGGAAGGTTTGCAGATCCGACTGGTGCATTTGCAGAGAGGCGTAAGAGACATTTGCAAAGACGCTGATGCTGGGGCAACACAGTAGCCTCTAGAGGCAAAGTCGATTTGCTGAGAGAGATTGACGTTTTCAGTTCTAGAGGTTGGGAAGAAGTCCCAGAGTGTCAGAGAAGTGTCTTTCTTGTCACATCAGAGATTGTCCAGATTTTTTGCTAGTTTTTTCTTTGCAATATTGCCAGTATTCAACATCCAGATTGTACTCAGATTATTTCATTGCTGCTTAATAATAAAACCCTCAGCTACTGCACCAGTTTTCCCAAGTTGGGTTTTTCCAGGGACTTTTGTCGAAAAATAACTATGTTATTTTATGTGTGTGCTAGCATTTCTTCTAGCGTTTATTTTTTCTTAGTTTTTTTGTGTGTAGATTGCAGTGTGATTTATTTAGTATTTGCTGTAGAAAACAATAAATAAATTGTTAAATTAACTTAACAATTAGGAGAATAATTTCCAGTTGCTACAATAGGATATCAGTTTGTGGAGTTTTCACATGGTATCAGAGCGCAGCTGATTAGCCAGATAGCTTAGAGGTGAAGAGAGAAGGGATTTCACTATTCATTATGGGGAGTAGGTCAAAATCCCCAAGGGTAATGCAATCATTCTGCTAGGAGACCGAGTTGCTTGAGGAGGTTCGATTTTTCTGAGTGAGGGACAGAAAAATTCGATCCTACTAGATTGAGTGATTCCAAGGGTAGAGGGAGCAACTTAGATTTTTCGTTGAGTAGATCTCTAGCTGGACGCAGTGGTTTGCCAGGGTCAGGTGGAAGAAAGAAGAGCACACACTGAGGGAAATTTTTCCTTAGGGAACTTCTAGTCTCAAGAAGTTCGATTTGTTCTTGCAGATCAACAGTTGTTGTGAGCAGATCGTCTCACTCCAAAAGGGAGTGCGAATATCAAAGCAACAACTAAGTAGAAGGAAAAAGGAGGTTTTCGACATTTTGTTGAGATGGCCACTGGTTGGGGCTTCCAACTATGTCATCTGGAAGGCAAGGATGTCCTTCCTTCTAGATGATTGTGGCTTGAAGATGTATATTGATTTAGTGGTAGCAGTTCCCCAGGACGTAGGTCAGTTGAAGGAGTACAGAAAGGAGATGGCATGAGTGAAACTTTTGATCCTAGTTGGTGTCCGGGGTCATGTGGTTTCTCACATAGTTGACAAAGACTGTGGGATGCCCTCTCTACACTGTACTAGGTACTTCTGAGCAGCGGAAGATGTACCCAGAGGATAAGATGAGATGCATCCAGATGCAGAAGGGGGGAAGCATAAATCCCTTCCTTACTAGGATTCAAGAGATTCGGGACCAACTTGCAGCTATTGGGGCAGCGCCTCAACCCACGGAGCTAGTGCGGTTGGCACTCAACAGTGTCTTCGAGGAGAGGCAGGTATTCGTCCAAAGTATTTTGGGCAGAGATACCTTGCAAAGGTGGGATAGGATGTGGGCAGATTTGCAGCAGGAGGAGTTGAGATGAGATCTATTGAAGAGTTCTATTAGTGACATCAACAATGGATAGAAGCAAGTGAAGGAGGAGGAGAATGTGGGTCTAGCATGAATGGGTCCCAGTCAGAGACAAGGGGAGCACTAGAAGAAGAAGAAGGACCTGCCAAAGGTCAAGTGCTTCAGATGTGGTGAATTTGGTCACTACAGTACCCAGTGTCCTCTCAGGAAGAAGGATAGGGAGGAGAAGCAGGACCAACAGGCAGCTTTAGCAAAGAGAGATAGGATTTCCTCTAGGTTGGAGGAAGACTTTGCTATGTATGTCGATATACCTCCAGGAGTGAGGTGGGTTGACTTGGTGTTGTAGCCCCAGAGTGGTACAGTTGGGCAGGATCCTTGAGGAGTCCATCTCATGGATCATTACCTAGCTATGGGGGCCCACAATATTCAGTAGCAGGATGGATAAGTGACATATGATGCAGCCAAATGCCAGAGTTGTTGAGAAATTTGGGGCATTCAAAGTTAACAATTTCTCTGCTTAATAATTGCTTATGATGTACTTTTACTACTTAACTTATAGTCTTCTCTTTGTTAGCTTATTAATGTGTTCTGCTCATAAAGACAATTACCAATGTTTGCAATAAAAGACAAGTGACCAAGTATGTAGGCTTCTTAGCCATGGCCAAAACCTCTCACCTCTTAAGAGGAAAACCCAATAAAAACTCTTCTAGATCTTCAATTGATAAGTACCAAGACCATGAAATAGACCCTTGACTCTAGTAACCTCTCAAGAACCTTGTCACTAACCTTGATGCTTTGCCTCTTCCTCTCCTTTCTTCTTGATCTTGAATAGCTCTCCTCGGCTCCTTCTAGAGAAACTTGGTTTCTATCCTTCTCACTGCTCCTTCTATAGAAACTGGGTTTCTATCCTTCTTACTGCTCCTTCACGGCTTCTCCTAGGTCTTTTCGTTTGACCTTCCCAGAAGAATCCTTTTTTGTTGCTCCAGAAGAAACACTTCTTCGTATTGCCCATAAGATATCCTTCTTTCACTGCCCCGAAAGATACCTTTCTTCACTCTTCCAGAAGAAACTCTACTTCACAGATCCCAGAAGAATCCTTCTTCGTATGCCCAGAAGAACCCTTTTCTTGTTCCCAGAAGAATCCCTTTTCGTATGCCTAGAAGAAACTTCTTTTGTTGTCCTCTCTTTGCACCTTTCTTCTACCTCTTCTTCGCACTTCTTTCTAACCCTTTCTTCATACTTCTTTTCACACTTCTGTCTTCTCTAAGGCAAGTCGAGTTGCTTGTTTTGAATCGAGGCCAAGTACATTTATTTATACACCTTTCAACATGATCTTTAGGCTGACTTGACTGCTGGAGTTAGGTTGACTTCATCTAGCATGTTCTTCCATCATTTGTAGGCTGAATTGAATTGGATAGATGACAAGTTCTTGGAGGATACTTTACATAGACAATATTGACCTTTTACAAAGTGTAACATGACTTCATTACATGACAATGACTCTAATATTTTATGACTAGATCACAAATAAATCCTAAAGACTCTGAATGGGAGTCTTGATTAAATATCAAAATCCCTTGTTCATGAAACCCATGAAGGAAGTCAATATAATAATTTTATTTTTCTTATTTACATCTCATTACATAAAATCATACTTACATGTCATTATGAAGACCGAACCTAGTTACACTTTTCGACACTCCCTCTTAACTAGGGAGGTATTCATAATGGTACTTGGACTTTCTCACAAATAAATCCTAAAGACTCTAAATGGGAGTCTTGATTAAATATCAAAATCCCTTGTTCATGAAACCCATGAAGGAAGTCAATATAATAATTTTATTTTTCTTATTTACATCTCATTACATAAAATCATAATTACATGTCATTATAAAGACCGAACCTAGTTACACTTTTCGACACTCTCTCTTAACTAGGGAGGTATTCATAATGGTACTTGGACTTTCTCACAAATAAATCCTAAAGACTCTAAATGGGAGTCTTGATTAAATATCAAAATCCCTTGTTCATGAAACCCATGAAGGAAGTCAATATAATAATTTTATTTTTCTTATTTACATCTCATTACATAAAATCATAATTACATGTCATTATAAAGACCGAACCTAGTTACACTTTTCGACACTCTCTCTTAACTAGGGAGGTATTCATAATGGTACTTGTACTTTCTCAATCTGAAGAATCTTTCATAACAAGAATTCGGATTTGTAATTCATTTGTATAGCATCATATCAACCAACATTGTTATATGGCAAGGCCTTCACTAACAACGCTATCTCTCCACAATATCTGAGCACAATGCTGGCGAGACCATGATTTATAGACACACTCATCATTGTCTCTCTTGGAACATACCCCTTCCGGGTTCTCTCAAGATATGCTCCATGAGGACTATTCTTTTCCTGGACTCCCCAGTCCCACAAAGAATATCGGTCCTCCACAACTACTCTTGTTGTTGGATGCCCTATCTCATCCTCAAAGCACATCAGATGCCAAATGATTACACAATCCTCCATTTTGTCTTCCCAGGTGAAGATCAGAACAACATGTCTATCTCTCCTTTCCAAACTAGGAGGACATATTTCATTAAAGGAATGTACTCATTCTTATAACAAAGGAATGTACCTAAGCTCCTTGCTTGGGAATTTTCCAAGTTTCTTCCAAGTAAGAAACTTCTTTTCAGCCCCCCTCTTAACTAGGGACCTATCACAACTCCTCATGTGGAGATCCTGAAACAATCAGCTGCTTGAAGAGCTCGTTCCTTTGATGTCATGAATTTCTTCTTCGTCAAGGAGTCTTCATCTTTTGGAAACTTCTACATAGTGCACAAATCATCCATCACTTTTATCCATGAATTAGTCATGTCGTCAACTCATTAGAAAGTGATCTGTCAGATTTTTCATCTGGCTTTGGTTTATGTCATTCTGCTTTCATGCCATATTTTTTAGAGGGACATTACATCCTTCTATATGGTCCACTTGGAAGTCATCCACATATTTCACTTTGGTAGTCCTACATAAGCCCATCCAGAGATTAGTTCAAAAATAATCAATGAACACTTCAAATCAAAATTACCTTTGTGGTGATCTTTCACCATGACAACTTCCTGTAAGTATCAACATCCTGCATGCAGATTGACACATCTCCCACAGATATCCATTATCAAGGGTCTTCTATCTTTTTTCCGACTTCTATTAGAATCTTCACTTCCTTCAGGGAGATATTCTAGTCAAATCTTCTTGGACTTCGGATGTTGAATTCCTTCTACATGTTAGTTTTTGGTAGCATCAGAAGTGCTCTAGCCCCGAAAATTGGTGGAGAGGCTAAGGCACATGAGTTCTAAAGAACCCAGAAACTGTTTGGTGAAATTCCACCCAGATTGTATTTTATTAAAATAAATAATATTTTTAATGGGGTTCCTAAGTATAAACTTAGGGAGATTAAAATATTAATGTGTATTAATCAAAATATGGGTGAGAATGATCTAGAAGACGGATCAAGTCATGTTTTAATCTTAGACGTTAATTAGAGACTTAATCTCGACTGTTGAAGACTCAACAAGAAAAGTATAAAATTGATGCTTGGGGTTCATTTGGAAATACACACATGGAGAGAACGAATTGATCAAGAATTCGATTCCTAGGGCAAGGTTTGCTAAGGATTTTGAATCAAGTGATCATTCTACAACAGAGGGGCAGTGAGAATCCGGGAGGACTTTTTGGAGAATACAGATAGGGAGAGTCAACAGAGCAGAAAAGTTGTCTGTCACACTGAAGCCGGAACTGCCAGGAACAACCGGAATTGCCGAGAAAGCTGACGCAAAGGGCAGAAGCCGGAACTGCTGGGAACTGTCCGAACAACTGGGAAAGTTGATGCAGAGGGCAGAAGCCAAAACTGCCGGAACAACTGGGAAAGTTGACGTAGAAGGCAGAGGCCGACACTGTCGGGAAAGCTGACGCAAAGGACAGAAGCCAAAACTGTTGGGAACAACCAGAACTGCGGGGAACTACCGAAACAGCTGGGAAAGCTGACACAGAGGGCAAAAGAGGTGATGCATAAATAGCCGGGGTTAGCCAGTCTTGTGCCGGATCAACCGGAATTTTGTTGGGTGAAGTGAGGTAAAACTCACTCATATTTTTCGCTAGTATTTTCTCTGTAAAGGATTGCTAGACGAGCATCCTAGATTTGTATTCAGATATTTCTCCTGCATAATAATAAAACCCTCAGAGCTGTTGCACCGATCTTCTCGCATTGGGTTTTTCGGGGACTATTGTGTCCAAAAGTAAGTGTGTCCTATGTATCTTGTTCTTTGCTCTGCTTTCTGTTTCATGAGATGAAATATTTAATTAGTGTAGGTTGCAAAAGTAATTTGCTTCAGTATTCAGAAGAATAACTTAATGAATGTAATTTAAAGATCAAGTAGGTGAAGTAGATTCAAATTTGCTGTAGTAGGGGTTCCTTCGAGTCTAGGAATTTTCACATGGTATGAGAGCATTGATTTTGAAACAGAAGTGCAGATCTAGAGCTGAGCAATTAGGTCGAAAGCTAGACTTGGCATCGATTCAAATCCCCTTGAAGGGATTGCCTAGTCCTTGCCAGGAAGGAGATTCGAGGAAATCTCTCTCTGGGTGAGATGACAGAGAGCTATGATTTCTAGTTTGTGAGTTTACAAAGGGAAAGGGAGTGATGCAGAGCCTCAACGCAGTGCTTGAAGGGCACAATTTTTGCCGGGGAAGAAATCTGTTGGAAAAGAATGAAGACACGTAGAAGGGGTTTTTTCTCCTCATCGCACTTTCTGCTAGAAAGTTCGAATTTCTCACTTGCTGAGCAGTTGAGTAGTGCTAAGCAGTGACTAGAGGAGTCAATTCGATAGTTGGGTGAGATGGCATCACATGGGCTGAGAGATCAGGATAGGTTGGAAGGTGCTTCCAACTATGTCGTACGGAAGACCAAAATCTTAGTTGTTTTGGAGGAATATGATCTCTAGGCCTACGTCAATAGTGTTGTAGCTGTTCCTGCTGACAACGATCAAAAGAAGAAGTACAAGCCCAAGCAGGGGAAGGCAAAGAGGCTCATTCTCGGTGAAGTTCGAGATCTTGTGCTCTCACACTTGCAGGGCAATGATACAGGCTGAGAAATGTGGGAAGCCTTGTCTTCTTTGTATGAAGGCTCTTTTGAATATCGGAAGATGTAATTGGTTCAGAAGTTGCAGCGAACCTTGATGTAGAAAGGAGAAGGGGTGAACCTCTATCTTCAACGTCTTCAGGACACTAGAGACCAACTTGTTGCAGTGGGGTCCACTCCTTGGCCAACCGCAATGGTGAGGATAGCCCTGAATGGAGTCTCGGATGAATGGAAAGTTTTCATCCAAAGCATATTGGGCAGAGAAAAACTACCTTCATGGGAGGAGATGTGGGCGACTCTTCAACAAGAGGAGTTAAGGAGGGACCTAGTGAAGGTCAACCTCAGTGGCAACAGTGGGAATGGCACAAAGACAAAGGAGGAGGAGGATAAAGCAGTCGTAGCATCGAAGGGACAACAAAAGTGGAAGCGAAAGGAGGACATTTCAAAGGTGAAATGTTTCAATTGTGGCGAGATGGAATGGTCTCTTTATATGCTTTCCACTTGCACATCCTGGGCAAAATCCTTCATGATCCATTATGATCTTAGGCATTCCAGAAACCATCTTCCTTACATGAGGTAAGGCTTTGTAGTGTAGGTGAATAAATCTTCTGTGCCATAGCTCACATTGAAGATCGGTATCATGGACTAGTGCATGAATGGGTTTACCATTGAATTTGTAAAACCCTTCACATCTTGATCCTAGAGTGAAGGCTTCTCTCATACTTGAGTTCAAAGGCCAGGTTAGAACCTTTCCATTAATAAGAACAACTTTCATTCATTTGACTTCTAGAGCAGATATGGATACAAGATTCTTTTTTAAGCTAGGTACATACAAAACTTCTTGCAAAAAAATAGATTTGCCATCATCTAACTGAAATGAAACTGAACTGTAACCTTTAACTTGGTGAGTAGAATTATCTCCAGAAAAAACATTTAAATTAGTCTCCCTCTTAACTTTATGAGAGATTGTTTCTTTGTAACCAGTAAAATGTTTGGAAACACCACTATCAACTAACCAACTATTAAATGAATATGCAGAAGAAGAACTGGAAAGAGCAGAAACAAGAAAATATTCTGATTGAGTATCTGCTGTATTATTTTTTTTTATCTTGGATTTCTTGTTTTCTTAGGATGCCCTTTACTTTGATTTTTAGAAGAGTCTTTTCTATAATTAGATTTGTTTTTGAATCTAGGTGTTCTACTTCTTTTGTTATAGTCATGAGCAAAGTGACCATGCTTTTGACAATTGAAGCATCTAACTTTTGACATGTCTAGATTCTTTCTACTTGATTTGAAAGCAATTTTTTTTTACCTTTATTTTTCTTGCCATACATTATAAAAGAAGTAGGTTCTCTTTCAAGATGTGAAATTCTCCCTCTGGAGATCATTTTGGCTTCCTCTTGGATACACTTTACTAGGAGCTCATCAAATGCGGGAATAGTGTTGATGTTGCTGACGATGGTGATAAAAGTCTTCCAAACAGGAGAAAGGCTTCCAAGTGCAATCAACACCATTTCTTTGTTGGGTACAACTTCACGAAATGTTGATTGATTTTAGTTATTCTCAGGAAAAATGCTTGAACCGTCTCTCCTCTATTCATCTTGATGTCCTTCAGCTAATTCTTCAAGGCAATAATTTGGTTCAAGGTACTAATTGCAAACATGCCAATTAGTTTTTCATACATTTGTTTAACTTTTTTCAAACTAGAAACATAAGTAATGAGATGATTATTAAGAGAATCAAGGATAATTTTCCTAGCTTTGATTTCACCTTTTTTTATATTTGGATTTGACAATAACACTTAAATTCTCTGGTGGATTAGTTACTGTGCCTTCAACATACTCCAAAACTTCGTGTTCAGCAAGAGTGATATATAGCCTTGCTTTCCATGGACCAAAGTTTGAAGCATCATTAAGCTTCTCCCCTACCTTGAAGTAGGAGGAAGTCATCTTTATCAAAAAAACTTTGGTAGCAAGTGAGGTCCCTTCAGGTGATCTCTGGTATCCTTGGACTTATCTTCACCAAGGCTCTGATACCATATTAAAATCTGAAAGTTCTATAGAGAAATTAAAAAAAATTGTTGCAGAAACTTCAAAGTTCTATGCAGAAAATTGAATGTGTTTGGAGAAAATTGAATGTACTTTGCAAAAAACCGAATGGGATTGAATGCACTTAGCAGAAAGTTGAATGTACTTTGTAGAAAACTGAATGTACGTTGCAGAAAGTTGAATATACTTTGCAGAAAACTGAATGAAATTTGCAGAAAATTGAATGTTCTATGTTGTTACAATTACTTAGAATGCAAATTTCTTCTTCAAAACTTTTTAGATCAACAATTGTAGATAGAACATAAACTTAAGAATCATATGAATGCAAACAAACACAAATATGAAACACTGAGAGTCAGGTCCAATGACAAGGGAAAAATCCAAATGATTCTTTTTCTATTAGATTTCTTCAATTGTTCAACAAAGTATAGAGAGAGAGTGTGAATGAATAAAGTCACCAATGTCTGATCAACTTGCAACTGAAGTGTTCTTGCTCTTTGCTTGAAGATCTCCTCCTTCTCTTGATCAGAGCTTGTTTTTCACACTTGCTCCAACTCTTCCCTTGTTTTTACTCTTCACTTGCTTTCACACTTCTCTTGCACACACTCAACACTAACTCTCCTTCACAATGAACACACTACATCAACTCTCACTTGCTTTTGCTTAAATAGATGAGAATGTAGAGGAGTTACAAAATTAATTCATGCTTTGAGCCAATAATAGGAGAATCAAATTCCATGAAGGAGGAGTTACTTGAGTTGAAGTGTAACTCATCCCAAGAATAGAGAGAGAGGTACACATGTCATGAGGAGTTACAATTCGAATTAAGGAGAGAGAGAGAGTTACACTTAAACATGAGAGAATATTTGGTGAGAATTACAAATTGTATTGAATGAGGGAGTTACAAGTGCGTCTAATGAGGAGTTACACTTTTTCCATACATTGAATTAGTGAGGGAGAGTTACATTCTCTTAAGTGTGGAGTTACTATTTTATTCCAAGAGAGAGGTTCAATTTGCAAAGTAAGAGATTCTCAATTTAATTTACTTATTTCATGAGAGAACTCACTTTTATTGATCTATTAAAGGTGAATGACTTTAGACTATTTTATAAATAATAGTATCATAACTATGTTGCATGGGTTCGCGAATCGGCAGTGGGGTTCTCGAATGCGTCCCGGGTTCTTGTTCCCAAGTACCAAATTTGGGTACGGGTGCTTCTGAGAATAACCCATAAGAACCGGTTTCTTCTACGAAGAACTGGGTTCTTCATTAAAAAAAATTGGGTTCTTTTGTCTTGACGGGTACAGAGAACCCTAATGATGGGTACCTGGAACCCCAAAATCGGGTTCTTTGGGATTCGTTTTAGTTTTTATTTTTAAATTTTTAATTAATTTAATGGGCTTCCTCTAATATTCTAGGTAGTTCTTCATTTTGCGAGAGGAATTGGAGTATTTATGCCTTTATCCATTCAGAAAAGAGAAATAGGTTGGGCTCGAAGAAGGCAAAGAACTTAGTGTACATTCATAGTACACTTTGTCTCATATCTCGAAAAGACCCTGGGTACAAGGAGGGTCCTTTCAAGAGATGGGACCAATACACAGATGATGCTATGTGTGTGGACGAGGAGATACAACTAGATGGCCCTATTGAGCTACCTCCAGTTGCTATGGATGAGCAGGATGTTATGAATATAATTTATATAAAATAGAATAAATATAGATGAAAGAATAGTAAATCATAATTGTAGTTAATTAATGATTAGTTAACGAAGAGGCATGTCTTAATGGACATGATCATTCATGAAAGGGCATTGCCTAGGCATATAAGCAAACCCTCATTGTAGCATTCAATCATCACTTGTACATTTTATCATATTAATAAAAATATTACTTACAAATACATTTTTGTATTTTACATTGAAAGTCAACAAGCTATAAGTTTTGTTGCTTTACAGGAGCCTCAAGATGAGACTGATTCCTAACTGGAGAGCATGCTAACTAAAGATCTGAGTGATGCTGATGACATGGCTTGAGGAAGCCATTGTTCACTATTAACTATTTTTATTTTAGTATTTTAAAATTTCCTAGTTCTTGTTTGGAGATGCCCTAAGGCAAATTTTGAATGTAGTGTGACAATGGACATATATCATGATTCTTATTAATATGTAAATTCTGCACTTGATATCAAACTAGAAATTTTGAAATTTGATTGCGAATGTTGAATGTGGAATGATGTGCATGTTTAAATATTTAAAGTTTAAATCATAAATATTTTAGTGTTTTAAAATTTCCTAGTTCTTGTTTGGAGATGCCCTAAGGCAAATTTTGAATGTAGTGTGACAATGGACATATATCATGATTCTTATTGATATGTAAATTCCAATTTGCACTTGATATCAAACTAGAAATTTTGAAATTTGATTGCGAATGTTGAATGTTGAATGATGTGCATGTTTAAATATTTAAAGTTTAAATCATAAATATTTTAGTTTTCTTGTTTAAAGTTGAAAAATATACAAATTCATATATATTATAATTTATAAAATATAATATTTACATATTATATATATATAAATTATAAAATACCCCCGACGAACCCACGCACCCTGTTTCAAAAAATGACGTAACGTCCCCGAACCCACGTTTCCTGGCAACATAGTATCATAATAATAATAATACTGGCAAGGATAAAAATATTAATTCTTGACTTGTATAATCATGATTGATTTGATTTTAAAATGGATTCCATATATCGAGATCATCCTTGATCATTTAGACATGACTTCCTATTTTTGGAAAGTCCTTCCAAATTGAGATGTGACTTACTATTTTTGGAAAGTCATATTAGAATTGTTGGAAATGAAATTTTATTATAGGTGGTTCAAACAAAACTGAAAGATATGATTTCTTCTAGGAGAAATTCATCTCTGAGCTGTCAAATTTTAACAAGCCTTCCCTTTATTGTTGCTTTCCTTTCCTCATACCATGGTTCGATTTTTTTCACATTATGTTTTGATACCATGGGTTTGATTCTTTTCATGGTTCAATTTCCATTCTCAGTAATCTCCACAACTTATCTTTACTTTAATTTTTATTTTTTTCCTAAGTCCCAACCATTGCCTTTTCTCCAAAATTTATTTTATTTCTCCACAACTTATTTCTCCTAATATATATATATATATATATATATATATATATATATATATATCGCCAAAATTGAAAAATTGGGAATTTCTTCGTCAAAATTTTCTTGGGGACATGACATTGGAAAATTCTAGATTTTTTCTAAAACAAACATGTAGCTTTTGAATGATTCTCCTGCATCAAGATGCATATGATGGGATGATAATTTGGTCCCCTTTACATGCTAAGATTGGATTCACTCTCTTAGGATTCCTTTGGGATAGCTCTGGGTCAACTCCCATAGACTCTGGATAGAGAGAGATCACAATCTACTAGGATTTGGTAGGATCTACAAGGTGTGTCATTTTCAGGAGGTTGAGACGGAGATGCACATCATTTTTCGGTGCCCCACATACTATGAATTAAAGGACGTTACCATTGCCTCTATAGGGACTTAGGAGATGCCCACACTACTTTCTTCTGGTGTCGGGATCAAAGATGCTTAGCCCTCTTCACCAGGGAGATTCGACCACAAACCTTACCTCTTGCATGCCATTCCCCGCCTTGGGATGACCAGATTAATAACCTCATACATCCTTGTTGATCTGTCAGATCAGAGCAACAAATGATAGGCAAACTTCTAGAATGCACCAGACAACAAGATGGTGAGCTCTTGGGTTTCTCCTCAGCCTCCCCCTCTGGGAGACCACCCAACACTATTGAAACTAGTTTGAGGTGTCAATCCATACGTCAAGATGCACATCCTCAGAGCATTCACGAGATCAACTCCAATTGGATCTTGATTAGAGCACGTCTGCCTATGAGAGTACTTCCCATATACATAGGAGTAATCAAAGATCCATTTGAAGTTTCCTTCTTCCAACCTTGGATGTTAGGAGTATCTGTTTAGGATAAATAAATAATATATATAAATCTATTAGTAAAAATGATATGAGATGATATTACAAATGAGAGCCCCATATATATAGCTAGGTGGGAGTGCCCTTCCATTAAGAATCATGTCTTTTAGCTCTATCATTTCCTTTCATATGTCCCTTCATTGATTATAAGTTATTATATATGTTATTTTATATATATTTATGTTCACAACGTATGGAAATCATAGAACACTATCATCACTAGAGCCTCCAATTTGTGCCCCTCCTAGACAATGAAAGAAAATGCTTGAAGGAAGATCACACTACATTGGGGACAAGTGATAACCACCAAGGTGAAGCAAGGGAACAAGTGTGCAATCAATAATCGTCTATTGTCCAATTTAACATGTGATCCATACTAGAATGTTGTTAGACATTAAATGAAAGCACTTGAATGCAAAAATTGTTCATGTCCCTCACAATCGATGACCTACCTTGATAGGATGAGCAAGCTAAATGAAAGAATGTGAAATGTCCCAAATGATAAATTCGCTAGATATTGCTTTATAAAATTTAGCCATCAATTTAAATAAACCATGAGCACAATTTTGAACCGCAAAATCAACAACAATCTGGAAATATATCCAACAACTGAAGAAATAACAAGACAAAACATTTAGAAGAACTCAACCTTATTTTATTAATATAGATAGTACAAGCAAATATTGAAAATGGCTAAGAGAATGGCCATCCACAAATATCTATTACAAGTTGAAATTGGGCCTCCAAAATCTGAATTGAAACCGATCGCTGCAACCTGTGAATTTTGAATGAATTCACCAAGGGGAGAGATGGGTGCTCGCCCACTCTTGCTGAATCACCTGAGGGTTTTCGTTCTAGGGCTATTGAAGTTGAGAACCATGTTCCCAAAACCTCTCCATAGAAATACTCAAATCCAATATGTTCCAAATGATCTCTCCTTCATCCTTTTAAAGGCTACATAAATAGATCTGCAAGCCTCTAGAAGCATCTTATTTTATTATTATTCTAGAAGCTCCTCCCTTGACTTTATCTTAAGTGACATTAATTTTATGTTGAGTCACTCTGGCCCTTTTTCCTTTAATTAATTATTTTCACCGATTTAATTAAATGACTAATTAAAGTCATTTTTAATCTTGGAAAATAGTAAATTGTCCACCATATTTTCTCCGACCACTGGAAGTCACTTCTCAACATCCCATCTTGTAGATCTTCTCGTTTTGGTTCCAACGAGATATTACACCGATGCGTTCCATCAAATGATCCTCCTAGAATGCCACCCCGAGTGTAATTAATTAAGTCAAGCCCAATAATAAAGCTGTTTTTTGGAAAGTTGTCAGAATGTAACGGAACGAAAGGCAAGTTGTGCGGATGATGGAATATGCCATGTGAATGCCATTGGATCCCATAAAAACTCCACAAAACTCCCCTGAGACCCCTGATGACATAATCTTGCTCCCCTAACTTGGCCATCCCGTGCCCTGAAAATCCACCCTGGGTGTACTATAGAGGGAAATAAAAAAGGGGACATGACAAATCCTCTCGCCCCAAGATTTCTTTCCTTCAAGCAATTTGCACCTGCACATTGTAAGGGCATATGCAAACTGATACCAGGATCCCATATGAACCTGGTCCATATCATGCTTCTAGGAAATCCAAACATGACTAGATCCCTCAATACCTGGATCCCAAGCCCATCTTTGACTCAACCTTCTACGTGTAGATCCACCTAGATCCCAATGGCTTTGACTGTGCTCTGGCTCTGGCCATAGATGCTACTCCATGAGTAGAATACCAACTCATCACCTCTTTGCAGTCCAACCCTTGGCATAGACCAAGGTCAAGCCCCCTATGTTGATGTTGTGATGGAATATTAATAGACGACCAACGTATGCCCTGCTGCCAACTGGGGCATGTAGGGTCCCCTATCTCTAAGGGCCCCTGCTGTACCATGCTCTTGACTAAGAATGACACTCCATCAATAGGATACCAACTCATGATCTCCCACCAATCCATCCTATGGGAAGGATCAGATGCATAAGCACTTATATATGGAACAAGTCCCCTATGCTACACCATGCCCAACTCACGTAACTCTGCCTGGTCAATCAACAATATCCATCTAGAAAATCCCACCTCTCTCCCTATAATGGGCAAAAGTGGGCAAGCTGTGCTGCAAGTCTTGTTTATGCACTCCTCGAGGGGGCTGGTGCCTGAAAGTACTTCAGCTCTACCGGCTGCCACTGCACCCATTTGCACCTCATTAATGGGAGGCCCAAATATGGATGCACCACCATCTCCAAAATATCCTCCCTCATCTGACCAGAAGCTCTATGCTCCTTCGGTCTACTAACCTCTTGCAAAACTATCCTGTTAGGCTCTAACACCTCCTGATGACAAGTGTCTGCAATTACTACCACCCTATTAGCTATCTGTACATCTTTATGCTCTTGGCTGGCCCCGAGGATGGTTGCTCATCCTCCTCCATTATGGGCTCAACATGAGCCACTAGTTGACTCTCCAATGATGGCCCATCACACACACTGTGCTCCCTTATATGCTGCTGACGCTGAATGGGAATACTTTGCTACTCATCACTCTCCTCTACAAAACATGGTTGCAACTCTGAGCTGCTATCGACAACTCCCCATGACTGCTCATGCTCCTCAGAGGTATCGTCATAAAATTCCATGGACTCAACCATAGAAGAAGAATCCTCATCCTGAAGGTTAGAACGAACCTCGTCCTGCTCTACCT
This sequence comes from Pinus taeda, assembly GCA_000404065.3. Taxonomy (NCBI): domain Eukaryota; kingdom Viridiplantae; phylum Streptophyta; class Pinopsida; order Pinales; family Pinaceae; genus Pinus; species Pinus taeda. Next base: position 115,498 of record APFE030542870.1, on the reverse strand, counting down.
CTGCCATATCCTCCGTATTACCCATGCATGAATGGTTAGGTCCCCAAGGTCCCTTTCAGATGAAACAAAAGCCCTTCCTCCTCAACTCATTCTTGCTGCATGGTTGGTCACCACTAATCCTCCGCAACTCCTCTTGGGTCAATCCTCTCTTGAACAAACCAATGTTCTGCTTAACTAACTTTTCAGCTAGTTCATAAGCAGTAGGTGAGATCAATTGTTCTCTCCTCTAGATGGCCAACAATCTAGACTGCAACCTCCTACAAATGGCTTCATGGCCTCCCATACATGAGGATGAAATGGACTGCATGTGTGTTATCGCTGTATCAAGATAATGTTTCCTAATGCTGAAGAAGCATTAGAACATCTGTAGGATCAAGTCGTCACACTCCAGCGCAAAAATGAGGTCATAAGATTTAACCAAGGCCATGAGTTTTAGAATCTCTAGCCTATTCCCAAAGGTAGGGCCTTCACTGTTTTTCAAATCCTGAAAGGTCTCTACTATTAGTTTGACGACTCTCCTCATTATGTCATCATTATAAGGTGGTATAAGTGAGGTCAACATTGTGATACTACCGAGATAAGAGGCAATTGGAAGTTTGACTCCTACACAAGGGTGCTTCAAATACTTGTGTTGTACTAAGGTAAGCATGGCTGGTTTCAGAGCCCATATTAAGTTTTTACCATCTGTCTGATGCACCCCGGGAAATAGTGAAGTGTTATAAATATAATTCATAACAAGTAAATAAATAAAATAAATGTAAATATTAAATAATAAAAAATTGATTATGTTAAATAGTCATTAAGTTAAGTGAAAAGGCATGTCTAAAAGACATGCCTAATCATGAAAGGTCACTTGCTTAGGTATAAAAGCAGGGCCTCATTGTAACATTCATCATCACTTATACATTTTTATATATAATAAATCATTATTATTAAATACTTGTTGTGTATTTTTACATTCCAGCCTACGAGCTATTAGTTTTTATGCTTCAGTGGTATTGGAGCCATGGTACACAATATAATCCTGTGTGCCTTTGAACGTTGTTTGTCGTACAATGTGCCATCACGTTCACGTCTTGAATGCATTAAGAAGTTTGGTAAAATTCAAGAAGCATTTCAGCGTTTAGAAAAATCATTTGTAGAAGTTAAAACATGTCGAAAGGAAATTGATAACAAGGAAGATGATAGCAATGGTGAAATGAAACAAGGTGAAGCAATAGATGATTATAATGTTGAAGATCTAGATGAGGGTGATCTAGATCAAGATGATGATTCTGATGAAGCTGATATAGATCAAGATGATGAGCCAAATAGAGATGATAAAGATGACATCCCAAGCTTAGTAGAAGTTGTTAATGAAAAGGTTGTAGACACTTCGATGGAGGTTGATATGCCAGACAAAATCCAAGACATGCCAGATCCATTGCAGAGTACAAAAAACAGTAAGATTGGGGGTCATGCTAATATTGAAACAGTTAACCAAAAGAATATTGGACAACTAGAACAAATATTGGATTTGATGAGGGCTGAAATTGGTCAGTGTAATGCAGAGAAGCATGATGAAAATGTGTCTTGCAAGAACATTATGTTAGAAGAAAAGCAAGGAATTACAGATTCCTCATTGGAGGAAGTTAGTGAACATGGTGGAGGGAAACATTTCATTGAGGCATCACCTGAGAGTCTTTCACAGACTGGTGATGATAAGCAAGCAAGAAATGGAGCTGCAATGCAAGCTACTATTTTGAGTGGCGAGGGCAATGAAGAAGTACAAGACCTGTTACTTTTGGATGTTACTCCCTTTTCATTAGGGCTTGAAACTGCAGGTGGGATTATGACTGTTCTCATATCGAGGAACACTACCATCCCCACCAAGAAGGAGCAAGTCTTCTCAACTTACTCAGATAACCAGCCTGGTGTGTTGATTCAATTTTACAAGGGAAAATGAACTAATTATAAAACCGACAGTAGGTCTTGGATAATGGAAAACGTGAAAGATGAAGGCAAGTACAGGGGCAAACAAAAACTAGTGGACAACAACATTTATTACATGGTTCAATTCAGAGGCAAAAGAATTGACGACTCCTTTGCCTACCCAATTAAGAAATGGTATGAATTTGAAAGTGAAAATCAATACAAGACATTAACAACAGTGGAAGCTAAAAAATTAATGAAATCTCGCAAAAGGAATGAAGAAGGACATGCTAGATGGATAACGAAAGGGAAAGGAAAAAACAGACAATATTGAAGATGTTGATGGAGAGCATGAGAATGATGAAACTAGGAAGCAAAAACAAATAAATGAAGAGGATGATAGTGACCACGATGAAGAGAAAATGTCCAACCCTGATGAGAATGATTTACCGAAGGGTGAAGACTGGGAACACGAGGAGAAATTTAAGGATGATGATGACTTACAGCCAACTCCTTCAGCGTCTTCTAAAGCCTCTGAGTCTAATGTTCCTTCAGACATGTTAGATTTTGAAAATGAAAAAGTTTTAGAGTCCAAAAAGGAGATTAAAAATATTCTTAAAAGAGAACGACTTGGGGAGAAGGATGCTGATGAACCCGTTGAAAAGGATGAGAATAATGATGCATCAAATGCTCTAGATGATAAATATTGCTATGATGGTAAAGATCAAAAGAAAGCTAAAAAAGGAAGATGATGAGTTGAAAGATGCTAGAGTTGCAGAGAAACCAAGAACAGAGCAAAGACAAAGAAAAAGGAAAGGTACTGAGAGTAAACTGCAAGAGTCTGAAATGCATCAAGCTCTAAAGAAAGCAAAACATACATTTGAGGGGAAATCGCAAGAGTCTAAAGCTCAAAAGAAAGAAAATGTTAAATCTTCTTTCGAGAAGCTTGTGTGTGAATTTCTAGGACATGGACCAAGAGAAGAGACGTAAATGAAGTATTTCCTGAAGCAACACACTAAGGAGATAAATTACGAGAAATGCGTGGCCATGTTTCTTGCCGGGTGTCATTTCATACGAGTGGATCAACAAATATATATTGCGTGGATATATATAATAGTATATATATTTTCAGTTCTATTCCCACTGCGGAAGTAGTTTTCTTCAGGGCTTGTCAAATCCTGTTCTGATGGGGATTGGTTTAAGCCACTGCAAAATCCATTAAAGGCTTCAAGAATATTTTAAAACCCAAAAAAACATCTAATCTTTGCAGCCCCGCAATGGATAATGGCTCCTTGATCGCAACATTCAAAGTATTATGTGGGTGCTCGTTGGTCAAACAGCGTGACAGTGAGGCGTGACTCCCGGTCAAACAACGTGATAATGAGGCGTGACTCTCGGTCAAACAACGTGACAATCAGGCGTGACTCCCGGTCAAACAGCGTGATAATCAGGTGTGACTTCCAGTCAAACAACATGACAGTCAGGGATGACTTTTGTGGATTATACATAAAAATTATCTATATATATATAGTTTCATAATAATGCGATTATATAATTAAAATTAACTTAATTAAAAAGAGTTATTTAAAAAATATCTTATTAAAACAAAAAAAAACCTTATAAAAAAATAAAATATAAAATAAAAAATTTATTTAAAAAAATTAAGTTATTAAAAAAAAATAAATGTTATTAGAGTTATGAAAAAAAAAAAAATTAAATTATTAAAAAAAAATCCAAGGGAATATTGCTAATGAGCTATAAACGAGAAGATTATACACATCGAGACGACAAACATTAAGTGAAAGAAAATCCACGGCATTAAAGCTTGAGGACAAAGCTTTCGAAGGAAGGAGCTATGTTATGAATGATAATTCATAACAAGTAAGTAAATAAATAAAATAAATAAAATAAATGT
>APFE030542870.1:97063-109412 GCA_000404065.3 Pinus taeda | reverse complement strand
CTTACACAAATTCTAATTAATGATACAAATTCATTGATTTCAAACATAGATCTTCATCTATAGCATGCATAGTACATGTAAAATTCAAATACATGTTAGTGGTCACAAAATCATGATTCATAAATGAAAGACAACTTACAACTACAAGATAGTAAGATAAAGACACTGATAGCTGTAGTTTTCTCATCAAGTCATCAAATCAAAATGTGTTACATAGGTAGTGTTGGTGCAATGCCAATGGCAAATAGAAATAGAAAATATAAAACAACTACAGGTATACAAGCCTCAAGGCAATAAGTAGCCCATGACTCATGAGTCATCAATCCTCATAGTCATCATCAAAATCAGCGTCAATGTCTTCAGCATCATGGTCACCATTGCTCTCCTCTACATCCTCCTCCTCCCCTGTATCCATAGTCGCCTCTGCATCTGCTGGTGTGGAGGATGACCCCTCTAAAATATCACCGTCATCAAATCTAACAGGCTCTAGCACTGGATCATTGAGATCCATGTTGGCCAATGCAAAACTGAAAGAGAAACATGGTAAAAAACATAAGAAACAACGCCTTTTTTATGCGTGCGGGTTTCAATTTAGGGGATTCGAATCCCAGAATCGGGACATGTTGTGTCCTAACGGGATTTGTATGGGATTCGTACGAATCCCATTAGGACACGACGTGTCCCCTTCTAGGATTCAAATCCCTAGCGAACCGTGTCTGATTCGCAGGATTTGGACACGTGGCCCCTTTATAACGAATTCAGTTACTTAGGAAAAGAGTTATAAAAAAATAAAAATAAAGAATAAAAGAAGAAAAGTAGCGCTTACCTCACGCTCCCTCAGCCGCAACAACCATCAGCATCAGGCTCGACTTAGCTTAAGACCGTCGTCTGTCCACACTATCGTCACATTGCTTCCTTGTTGCATTCCGTAGCCCCATTGCACGAATGTTGAATTGACAAGTCGTGGCCTATCTACCGAATAGCCAGACCAAGCCACTGCCATCATCATGGAACATCGCACGACAACTTGATCATTTCTCCCCACTGGTAGTCGTAGGTGAACCGTGAACCAACCATCGCCTAGTGGGCATCTGCAACTGAACCAGTTGCAAACCCTGCAACTCGAAATCCTGTAAGGAAAAATAAAAAAGAAAAAATATACATATATATATGTATATGTATATGTATATATAGATATACAAACAAATAAGAATCGAATCTCTTAGGTCGCCAGCAAAGCAGTGAAGAATCGTCTAAAAAAATTGGGTTTAGTTGTTATGTACAGGGAACGAGCTACGCTTTCTCGTTATTAAAGTTAACATTGAGGGTACACCATATAGATTAACATAAGAAATACCAAATGTCACGACCAGAAACCCTGTCGGTTACAATTAATGGTTTTTATTTAAACTTCTTATCAAGATTAACGCTAAGGATACACTGACGAAATTAGTGTAAGAAATTTCACAGGTGGCAACCAAAAACTTGTTGGTTTATGATGAATAGTTTAAAATTAAAAATTTGTTGGAGCATTATCACAATCGAGGGTGAATAATGCAATACACGGTGCATATATAACTTGAGTGATAGCTATATATAGGAATTATTATTACACTTATATATTAAAAAGTGAAAGGAAACTCCTTATAAAGTGAAGGAATCTCCTTTTATTAAAGCATAAGAATTTATGCTACATAAAGAGTAATAGCCAAGAAAAGTATCAAGGTATTTTTTTAAGATTGAGAAAATAAAATGGGATATAATATTAGGGCATCAAATACGTTTATTATAAGGGCATTAAAGTTATAATTAAAGAAAAAGAAAAAAAAGAGAAAAAGTAATTAAATTATCTAATTCCCAAGTTTTCAAGGAAAGTTATAATACAAGGTGTTTTAGAAGATAAAAAGAAAAAAAAGGGTTTTGAAGTACAAAGTTCAAAGAAACTTGAAAATATATACCTAAAAACAAGAGTTTAGTTAGATTTTTTTTATAAACTATCATCAAAGCGAAATGGAGTCCAATTCGAACAAAGAAACTATGGATTCCATACATAACTTTACATTTTGGTCCAAATGTCGATTTTGTCGAACAAAAGATCAATATTCATCGATTTTCAAAAATCACACAATACTTTGTCCAAAATGTCGAAGATTGTTGACTTTGGAAGAATATCAATTTAATACCCAAACGCAAATTAAAAGATTAAAAAAGAAATTGCAAAACTTCAACAAAAGAATGAAACATCAGAAAAGAAGTATAAAGATCTCGAAGATCGATTTCATGAAGAATCAACATAAAGTAATGAAGAAATTTGGTGTCTAAGGGACCATAATAAAAAATTACTTGAGAAAGTCAAGAAGTCCAAAGATACTAAAAAAAATTAGAGGAAGCAAATCAATGTCTCGAGAAGAAATTCAACAAGAATCTATCAGAAAAGGAAGAAGAGAATTTGTATTTAAAAACCCTTAATCAAAGGTTATTAGAAAATAAAAAATTTAAAAGATGAAAATGATACTACAGCAATCCAGAAAGCAAAGAGATTTTATGTCTAAGGAATCATAACCAAGCTGAAGCTTAAAAGTGGCAAGAAGTCACTGAATGACAAGTTAGAACAATTTACTCAAAAAGAAGAATTGAAGTCTCCGGTGGTATTAATCCAAGTTGAAGATAAAGGAATAAATACCGATCTAGTCAATATCACAACTCAAGAAGAAGAGAAACCTATAGAAGTTAAAACCAATTCAGATATTGCAGTTCAAACAATGGAAATTCCAAGTGATGGTTCAGTAACCAACTCAACAACAACAATCCTTGAAGTAAATCGGGAAATCACCACAAACAGATTAGGACAAGATCAAACAGCAAGAGCTCCTTATCGACATCCAAATCACAAGAGCAGACAACCAAGCCTGTCTACATATTTGAACCATTCAACACGGAAAGAACAGATTTAGGTTCCAAGAAATACTGAAGTTTGCAAAATGCAGTCTTATGATAACAATTCATTACAAATTTCTAGTTATCAAAAGATTCCACAAAAGATTAATCTTGGATGGTCAGATCCATTCTCAGTTCGATACTTTTGTTTGTCACTTAGAGGATCATATCGTCTTGTATCAATAAGATGAAAGTTCTGAGACGAGAAGATATTCGAAATGGGAAAAGATATCCGACCCTTTCATCGGTAAGCTTTGAGGACAAAGTTTTTTGAAGAGGGGCAATGCTATGAAATATAATTCATATAAAAATAATAAATGTAAATATAAATATAATAATAATAAATAATAACTAATTAACTAATAATTAGTTAGTTAGTAATGAAGAGGCATGTCTTAGAGACATGACCATTCATGAAAGGGAACCTGCCTAGGTATATAAGTGGGCCCTCATTGTAATCATTTCACACATCTTTTTGTACATTCAACGATTCTTATATACAATTACTACTTGTCCTCCGACGTAAACTTACATATTTTAGTTCTTCTGAATTATTTTGCTTTGTTTACGAACTTTGTTCGTTACAACAATACAGTTGATTTCTCCTTTTCAAACTTCCAACTCGGTTCTCCAAGGGAATTGGATTTGGTTTCAAGGAATACTAAAACAAAAAATCCACTACAGTCAACCTCACGAACTAGTGCCAAATTCTGGAAATAAATTATGGGCTCGACCTGTTCTAAAAATGCTACTACAGGTGTGACCATCAAGAGACTGCTCTTTAGACCCAATGACACTCTATCCCTTCTCCACATGAGCTGCTACAAGTGTAGTAATTTGTGCCTCCAGATCTGAATTCTACGAGTGATTGAATTGATCGTTGCATCTGTCAAGGTTAAAACCCTCAGGCTCGACCACTACTGGTGATTGAATTGATCGTTGCATCTGTCAAGGTTAACACCCTCAAGCTCGACCACAAATGCCTAGGAGCTCGACATCTAAACTTTTGCAATTCGTCCTTTGCTTTGCAACTACACATGCAAGTCACCATCATCCCCCATAATCTTCAGAGGAAACTTGATCTGGGGTTTGAGGCATTCACTCCTATAGGCAAGATGATAATGGAGAAATTGTGGCTCCAATGAGATAAGTTGAGACAATTGTTTGAAGGATACCCTAGCAATGATGAACCTCTAAAGGCAGAATAATGACCCACAAGTTCGTTGGCTGGAATCTTGATAATTCTGTCTCCTTTCAATAAATTCGGCCCGAATCTGGATACACTACGCAATTGAGATATTCCGCCCTTGATGAAGTTGTCCTTCAAACGCAATCCCTCTGAATTAATGGTTCCTTTGAATTAATGTTTTGACTGTGATCCGTCCCTTGGCTTTGAAATCATGTCTTCAAGGGTGGCTGGCCATGCTCAGGAAATGGGTCACGAACCCTGCAAAAAGCATTTCTCCAAGCGGAAATAACGATCTCCCTTTCTTGTATCAATTCCACTGGAACACTGTATCAAATACCTTAATCTCCCCAAAGCACAAAATTCAGTCTCAATGCATCAATGGCTTTGATTTCTCAGAAAATTTGATGAGGAAAGTGCACAAGAAAGTGCAAAGAAGGATGATAAAGAGTTTCCCTCTAGTCTCGCGCAACAGATTTACAAATTATTTGGCCTCTTCAATGATTAAAATAACCCGACCTCCAAATTCCCTTAACAATTGCGACTTTGAAGATGAAAAAGTGTCAGCAAATACTGCTCCAAATCAATGATTTGGTCAAATGACATTTGGCTCTTTTAATAAAAAAAATCGGCCCCTCTAATAAACATTGAATGTCCGCTCTTATGAAATACAAGGACCCAGCCTAAAAAATAATTAAGGATTGGGCCTCCGATTAATTCCTCTAGGATTAAATTTGATACCGAGAGTCAATAACCTTTGATAAATATATTCAACCCTCCCAATAATAGAGTTGGCCTTGGAATGATTTTTACGCCCCCCTACTTAAAATAATGTGCCATGGTCTTAATGAACTTAAAAATTCACATGCTCTTTTTTGATTTTTCAATATGTGTGGCTCATTTAGCAATTTGTCGAATTCTTATCATGCTTGCAACAATTTGTCAAAGAATTTGTTGCAAATTTAATAAGAAAATTTGTTGAGCTTTTTTTTCTAGATTCTCATTTAGCTGTAGGAACTGGTCTTCAACTTCTCCGACAAAAAGACGAAAGAGTCTTCAACTGAAACCCTTGAACTTGGCCTTTCAAAATAACCCACAAATTAATCTGTAATAAACCCTCAGGTTGGCAGGAAAACTAACTATGATACCACTGTAATGTCACAAATGATAAATTTGCTAGATATTGCTTCAGAAAATTTAGCCATCAATTTAAATAAACCATGAGCATAATTTTGAACCACAAAATCAACAACAAACTAGAAATATATTCTGCAACTGAATAAATAACAACACAAAACATGCAGAAGAACTCAACCTTATTTTGTTAATATAAATAGTGCATGCAAATATTGGAAATGATTGAGAGAATGGCCTCCCACAAATATCTGCTACAAGTTGAAACTGGACTTCCAAAATCTGAATTGAAAAAAACAGCTGCAACCTATGAATTCTGAATGAATTCAACAAGGGGAGAGATGGGTGCTCACCCACTCTTGCTGAATCACCTGAGGGTTTCTATCCTAGGGCTATTGAAGTTGAGAACCACATTCCCAAAACCTCTCATAAAATACTCAAATCCAAGATGTCCCAAATGATCTCCTCCTCCTCCTTTTAAAGAATCTATGGATAGATCTCTGAGCCTTTAGAAGCATTTTATTTTATTATTTTATTATTATTCTAGAAGCTCCTCCCTTGACTTTATCTTAAGTGACTTCTTAAGTCACTTTGGCCCCTTTTCCTTCGATTAATTATTTTCCCCCTTTTAATTAAATGACTAATCAAAGTCATTTTTAATTTGGGAAAATAGTCAATTGTCCACCATACTTTCTCCGGCCACTGGAAGTCACTTCTCAGCGTTCCATCCCGTAGATCTTGTTGTTCTGGTTCCAACTGTGAAAAATCGGTGACCCCGGATCCTACTGCAACAACCAATAATTTTTCTTCAATTTATTAAATTAATCAAACAAATTACTTGTAGTTTTCCTACAGAAAATATCGAAACATATACACTGCAGCCTTCACAAATATAATATTGCGGAAGAAATAAAAACACTGGAAGAATAGATGCACACACACAATAATACACTGTTATTTTTGGAAGAATAGATGCACACACACAATAATACACTGTTATTTTTGGACCAATGTTCTTGGAAAAACCCAACTTGGGAAAACCGGTGCAGCAGATGAGGGTTTTATTATTAAGCAGTAGTAAATCTGAGTATAAATGTATGGAAGCTCAAATCTAGCTTTCCATACAGAGAAATAACTGACAGAAGTCTAGTGAGAAAAATCTCACTTCCACGGTGATCCAACACTGACCTTAGGTCAAGATGAGCTGCTCTTTGTTGCCTTTGTGCCACTCTACGCAGATCTGCGTCAGCCTTGCTTGGACTAACTTCTCTCTCACTTTGCTGATCAGCTGCTACTCTGGAAACTTGATCTTTTGGCTTCCGGGCTCCCACTCCGGCTCTTGCCATTGAATCTCGACTTTTCTCAGCAAAATACGGACCTCCCTTTGAAGCTCTGTGCTGCCTCTCTACACTACGTCAGCCTCTCTGTGGAGTATGTTGTCTCTCTGCTATGCACTCTTCGGACTGGAAAAACTTCCTTCCGGCCTTACAATCCTTGCCTCTCTCTCACTGCTTCGAAACTACTGAATCACCTCTGGCAACTCACAACTGCTACTCTGGAGTTCGATTTCCCAGCAATATCGAATTCCTGGTGGCTCCAAGTGTGTTCTCCAACCCCCATCGAAGTTCTTATAATCTCTTGTTGAGGCTTTAATGTCCAAGATTAAAACATAATCGATGGCTAAGATTAACTAGAACTCGATTCATGTCTTTTTCTAGAAGATTTCACCGTGATTTAATTAATACCCTTTAATTAACCAGATTTCCTAAGTTTAGACTTAGGAACTATTAAAAAAAAGTTAATTATTTTAATTAAGTTGTCTCTAGGTGGAATTTCCAGAAACGATTTCTGGGGTTTGGAGAATACATGTCTTCTAGCCTCTCCACCAAATTTCGTGGCTAAAACACAACCGATGCTACAAAAATTAACACCAACGAGCTATTACATTGAAGCGTTCCTTCAAATGATCCTCCTGAAGTACCACCCCAAGTGTAATCAATTAAGTCAGGCCCAATAATAAAACCATTTTTTGAAAGTCATTGGAATGCAACGGAACGAAAGACAAGCTGTGTGGATGACGGAACATGCCAAACGAATGCCATCGGATCCCATAAAAACTCTTCAAAACTCCCTTGGGACCCCTGATAACATAATCTTGCTCCCCTAACCTGGCCATCCCATGCCCTAGAAATCCACCCTGGCTGTACGATAGAGGAAAATAAAAATGGGGACACGACAGAATGCACTAACCAGAGAGTATATGAGAGGAACAGAGGCTGGCTATCTGTGGATCATGATAGGGCTGCTGGCTGGCAAACTGCATCATAAGAGAAAAATTTTCTTCTAGGGTTACTCAGACATATGGGTGGGTAACAGTTACATTAATTCTTCTTACAAAAGCAATCACAGTACATTCTGCCAGCAACTGGTCTGCATGGGGATTAGATTAGGATTCTTCATGCATATGATCTGCTGGTGAATGCAATCTATATTTGTTCTACTCATGCACAATGACTCGTCTAATGGGAGTTGCCTTTGGCCTGTTTGTGACTGGCTGCATGCTGCACATGAACTGCTGCATAAATTTTTTGAAATATTTAATAGGCCTTTTAATTTTGATAAGGATGAATGCCCCCTTTATTTCTACTGTAAAGCAGAGACAGGTCTTCAAAGTTATTCACTAAATAGCTGTTCGAGTCTGGTTATCTCATTGAGGAGCAACCAAATCCCTTGTTTCAAAGAGTCACCTCCAATCTGTTTCTCCTATATGTGGAATATCCAATCCCGGTAGAGCAAAGTAAATTGAAAGAGAAATTTAGTAATGCACTACCAGGTCACAATGCCGCTGATGTCGTCTGTCAGCATAGTTGTATAACTATTAGTTATTTAGGAGTAATTCTGTAAAATATTTCATAATATGGCTGCTAGCTTAAATACAAGCATATGACAAAATAAGGGAAACTCTCTTTCATTTGGTGGTGTTTAGTTAGTTTCTTCTGTGAATGTTATATAGTTGACTGGCATTTGGTTCAGTAAGTCTATTGAATAGAACAGTGGGTTGTTTTTCTCTTATTCATCCTTATCTGTTTTGTTATATATTCATTATGTATATATTTTCAATTTCTTTAAGTTTTAACATGTACGTTTCTTCAATGTAAGGACATATTTTTTCAACATATTAAAGCTGTATTATCAATTTTTAGATATAATGTAACATGTAATTTCTTGATTTATGAATTAATCCGACTCCTGAGTATTTCTTTCACTTATTATCCAGGTGAGGATGATCGGAAAATCGCTTTTGGGCAGTTAAAGAGATTTTCATGGCGTGAGTTGCAGTTGGCAACTGATAGTTTTAGTGAGAAGAATGTTCTTGGGCAGGGAGGTTTTGGCAAAGTATATAAAGGAGTACTGGCAGACAATACAAAGGTTGCAGTAAAACGGTTGACTGACTATCATAGCCCTGGTGGGGAGCAAGCATTTCTACGGGAGGTTGAGATGATCAGTGTGGCAGTCCACCGCAACCTTCTGCGCTTGATAGGATTTTGTGTTGCACCATCAGAGCGGCTTCTAGTCTATCCATATATGCAAAACCTTAGTGTTGCATACAGGCTAAGGGGTATGTGTATGTTTTTCATTATCGTTCATCTTTTGAGTTTTTTTTTTCCAATTTCAACATGGTTGAACAACAGAATGTATTATATTTTATGTGAAATTTGTACTATTTGTTTTTTCTGTATCTTGTCTGTGAATTTTTCACTATATGGCCTTCTTGGCAATATAAAATTGCTAACAAGTCCAACATTTTTCAAAGTGAATGTATTTATTAACATACTCAAGATTGCTTGGTGATTGATGGAAACAAAAACACCCAAGCTTATAAATTTTCTGTTTAGTTAAGAAGGTATAATAACCTATCAGCATTTGAATGATTCATATATTATCAAGAAAATCGAATTGCTGAAACCCTCTGTACACTGGGCTTTCATAGTACTCAAGAGTCAAAACACATGGTAGTTTGCATCTGAAACTGTAGAAGTTCCATTAAATGAACTGGTGTGTCAATTGATGCCTTTTTTGTCCACTCTAGCTGGATAAGCTGTTGGCCTATTGGCTTATCTACTGTAATGTCCCCAATCACTTGAGCATGGAGTTATCTTCCTTCTAGCCTAACTTGTCTCCTTTAGGCTAGAAAAAAGGGAAATTACTAAGGGGACAAACAAATTTTGCCTAACTCTATAATATAAATAAATAAAAGGGGCAAAAGTTGTTGATTTTTCTAGTAGCGTACAAGACTAGAGCAATTTTCAAACTGATAACTACTTCCAATGATACAATTTGACTTCTTTAGAACATTCCAATGATTAAGCAGTTATACATGAAAATTTCAACCATTATCATTAGGATCCATAGAGTGGTCAACATCACAGTAAGGCAATGAACAAAAGGCATAAAAAATTACCCTCTGAAAAATCAAAAATGCACTCCAAGGGGAAAATCCCAGCAACCTTTCCTTCTGAGAGAATGTCCAATTCAAACAAATTTCTACATCAAAATACCATATCTTTAACAAGATTACATAGTCAAATTTGTACATCAAAATACCATATCTTTGACAAGATAACATAGTCAAATACTGTCCAGTCAGATGACCTCCCACAAGTACCAAGCCAGCCCTCCAATATCCAAACATGATCCCTTTAATTCTGTCTATAAGTAGATCAGTAACTAGATCTGTTACAGGTCTCCAAGAGGGCCGAAATTCGGCCTTTCCGTCAGCCTTAGAATTCAGATGATGCCAGAGATAATAGAGCCTCAAAACTTGCATAAGCCACAGAAAATTGTGCCACAGAACCTTCGCACATCCACAGAGATATAAGCCACAGGCCTGCATTGCTCCACAAAGAGTATGCCTCAAAAAATGCAAGCTATCTGCCCCAGATCAGTGATCTACTTCCTCAGATAAGAGATCCGAATTATGTCTTTGGAGGAGAGAAAATAGGCTCTATGTATAGTTATTCGTCCATGCGAAGAGGTGTGTCTCTTGGGGCAGACAGACTTGATCTTGGAGGGGCTGAGACAGACTTGATTATGCAAGTCTTTGAGCGTAGTTCGCCGCACAATATGCCAGTACGTTCATGTCTTGAAGTCATGGAGAATTTTAGTAAAATTCAAGAAGCATTTTAGCGTTTAGAAAATTCATATACAGAAGTTAGCCGAAAGGAAAGCGATAATAAGGATGATCTAGATGAAGATAATGATTTTGATGTAGCTGATATAGATCCAGAAGATTATAATGTTGAAAATCCAGATGAAGTTGATCTTGATGTGGATGAGAATGATATAAATTAGGATAATGATCCTGATGAAAATGATGTCAATAAAAATTATGTAGATCAAGATGATAATCTAGATGAAGATGAAATGGATGATAGGGAGTACATAAACGCAATTGTCACAAGTGAAGAAGGGGATGATCAAGTTACTTTGTTGGAAGAAGAGGAGCTTGCTAGATCAGAGGGTAATGATACAACTAGAGAGATTGAGATGATGATCCAGATGAAGATGAAATGGATGATAGGGAGTACATAAATGCAATTGTCACAAGTGAAGAAGGGGATGATCAAGTTACTTTGTTGGAAGAAGAGGAGCTTGCTAGATCAGAGGGTAATGATACAACCAGAGAGATTGAGTTTGAATTTGGGATGGACCTGGAATTTCAAGCACTATCTATATCTCCTAACCAAGACACCCTTAGAACCAATTCTGGGACTTGCCTTGGTAAGATCGAGGATTCCCTGACAACAAACTCGGTTTGTGTAAGAGATGGAGAGTGGTGATGAGCTTGGTTGTAGGATCAATGCCGGAGTTGGTAGCGGTGAGAGAGGTGAGTCTAGCAATGGTTGCTCATCTGGTGAAGGTAACAGCCCACCAAAGTTCTCGGATGGTTCTAATCACAGAAAAATGGTTAACCTGACTACATTGGAGGACTTGGATCGTGGTAGACAAGGTAAAACTAGTGAGGATTCAAAGCGTAATAAAGCTGAGCTAGGCAGGGCATTTCAGACTGCTGTATGTTCCCATGATTGGGCTCTTGCAGATACCCTTATTCCCTTGGTAGACACTCAAAGACTGAATGATGCCTTGTGTATTTCCCTTGATTCCCTTTGGTTCCTAAGCACACAGCAGGAGCTTGCAGGGTTTACGAGGCTGATTGAGAAACTTATAAGAATGGTTGCTCGAGACTTCAGTTGTGCAGCTCTGAGGACTTCGTTTCTTGCTTCATGTGTTTCAGCTTGCAGGAGTAGGACAATGAGCTTGGCAGACACTTTCACTCTCATGGCACAAAGGTTGCGAGAACGTCTTCAAGAGTACAATGGATTTGAGACAATACAGAAAATATTACAGCATCAGAAAGAACTTGTCGATATGGTACACAAAGGGTTGTTGACATTAAAATCTGAGAAAACATCTTCCTCATCTATGCCTAGTTATGGCGACCAAGAGTATAGTTCCTATTGTGATGATTGATATCTTGAACAACGACAAAGTTTAAATGCTGCCCGCGTTGTTCTTCGAAGCCCCCGTCAAATGACGGCTCCACGATCAACAGTTCATCTGATGGTTGCTCAAAATATTACGACCCTAAAAACTTATATATATAAACGTTGCGTGAGTGACGGGTTGTTTATATCCACTCGAAAATCTCATCAATTGAAGTTGCTTGACTCTTGGATACTGTGCTTACTTGCCTCGGCTTTCGATACAAACTCGACAACCCACACCTTGGTCCAAATATCCAAACATTGTAGATTTCAGTGGCCCTTCTGTCTAATGCCACCATTTCCAACAATGAGCAACGAGCTATCCCTGTCCAACGCCAAAATAAACACACCCGTGCTGCCGCCGTCCACTGCTGTGCTATGTTGCCGCCATTCACTGCATAAACTCTATCCACCAGTCACATCAGGCATCAAATACGGTTGGTCAAGTGGGATATCAAACCCGTCCAGCCACCTCTTCCATTCGTCACGTCCATCTACCTCTTCCATTCGGCGTGATGGTTAGTGTAGTATTCGAACAAGTTTAAAT
>APFE030542870.1:80312-91148 GCA_000404065.3 Pinus taeda | reverse complement strand
CATTCCTTCGATCATTGAAGATGTCCTTGGAATGATTGTTATCTTCATCAAGAGATGTGTCCCTGCTATTCAGACACTCTTTCGCATAATGGCCGAACTTATTGCAACCAAGGCATCTGCCTTTCCTTCCACCCTTAGGTTTGGACTTCCCAATGAAGTGATCTTTAGGTAGGCCATCAGAAGCTTCCGCTGTGCCATTCTGATAATATACTCTGCTTCGAATTCACCCTTGGTGAATTTGAAGAGGGACGAGGAATCCATTGATCCTTTTGTCCTGCCCCAACTGTCTTTGGTGATTGCTCTTTCACTCTTGCTTGGGCTTTGTCTTCACCTCAGCTTTGATACCATGTTAATTTTAGGTATGTTCTATGCTAGAACAATTTATTTAAATTTTCATAGTTAGCTCAATATCTTCCAGATTAGCAATCACATCAGCATCAAAGTAAAATTGCAGATAGAACATAAACATAGATCGTAGAAGACAAGCCAAGACAAGAGGACACAAGATGTGGTGCTAGCTAGGAACAAACCCCAATGTGGGGAAACCCTTGATCAATTATTCTTACATGTTCTTCAATAGTTCAGTAGAGAGAGAGAGAGAGAGAGAGAGAGAGAGAGAGAGAGTACATTTAAAATAGAAGTCAACACTTTGACTTATCTAAATAAGAGCATAGATCATCTCTAGGTAGATGATACATGAGATTAGTTGAAGACATGCTGCTTCAACTGATTTTCCAAGGTGACTCCTTCACCTATCGTTGTGCTGCATCTTGTCATGATGGTGCACCTCACCGTGCTGCACCATGCTGCACCCATCATCATAATGCTGGACCTCATGATCATGGTGTATACATCATACTGGTGCACCTCATGCTGTACAGTTGTCCCATGTGTCATGTGCTTGCAACACCATGCATGCCACTGCTATCCATGCTGTCAATGCTTGTCATGCTGCACCATGCTTTCCATGCTTGTCATGCTGCACCATGATGTCCATGCTTTGCCTTAGCATTCCTTTGATTTCCCATTTACTAGCACATGTCATAGCTCCTGCATCGCTTGCCACTGCTGGCTAGTTGTATTGTTGTAGCTGTTGTCCCTAACAGTCATGCTATCCCATGCACTGCATCGCTAGTTAGGGCATCAACCTACAACCCTTATCCTCCATATAGATCAACAAAACAACCTTCTAAATATTGCGGTTCTCCAAGGGAATAACCCTCCACACCTATGCTACTCCTTTTGGCTTTGTTTAACCTCAAACACAACACCAAGAAGTAGCCTAGTGGTTGGCTATGGCCTATGGCCTAACACAACAGCTGTTGTAGCTTTCGGCTTCCCTCCAATCCTTCACCACACTGCCCTAAAACAACATCAATCTATCCTTAAGCTTTTTGGTCCTACAACCCTTCAATCTAGCCCTTAAACAACACTTGTGAAGCCCTAAAACAGATCCGTTGTACCTACAACAACTCACCTTCTCCTCCCGAAATGCCACACTTCTCCTCAGCCTCCACACTTGTTGTTCCTCGGCCTAATCTTCCCAGCAATACGCACTTGGAACAACCCTTAACTTTCCTTCAGACAACTCTTTCTCACCACACTGTCACCTACAACAAGCTTGCTGTAGCAGTCCCTTATTGCGGCTCATAAACAGTGATCCCTCTAGACTGTGTCGATACCAACGTTAGGGTTGTCCTACTAGATAGCATTAGGGATTCTCACTAGACTGCGTCCTCTAGATTAGGGCAACATATTTCTTCTTTTTGACTGCGGCTAGGTTATGCGTAGTAGCTAGGGCTAGGACTGTGGCTAGGGCAGCCTCTTTTCCTCCAACGTCTAGGGCTTCCACTCCTAGATTTCTCTTCCACTAAAACCCAAGACAAGTGGAGAGAAATCAAGATAGAAGTATGTATGAAATGACTCTCAAGTCATCTCCTTTTATACTAAAACATTGAGTACATGTGGGGTTTATTTGGTTGCTAGCCGACCTTGATGAATTGTCTTATAACACAAATAAATTCATAACTCCATGAATACTTATCGGAATCGGATGATCTTTAGATCAATCCTACACCTCTCGATGAGAGGAGTCTAAGAAAAATATCAGCTGCCATAAATAAGATGATCCACATGGAGTTTGGCCCTAGTTTACAATTTTAACACAACCGCAACTTTTAGAGGTTTACACATAAGATAGCCGATTCCTCGACAGAGCGGATGCGATATAATATTAAACAGTCTTTAATAAATCCGTCGGGTCCACAAGCTCTATCGCAATCGGCAGTTTGGCCATGTCAACCCTTAAGACTTGTGATATGAAACTTTCGATGCGATAGATGCGATATTTCTTTAGGGCGTATCATAATGGAGCGATCGGGTCCATAATACATATCGTAATCAGTGGTTCGATAGTGGCAACACATTATGATTTGCATAACTTCCGATAGCTGGACACAATGTTATATTAAGGTTGTTACTTTAACTTATTTGGGTCCTCATATTATATCACAATCACTATTTTTAGTGTGACATACCTTTAAGACTTTGCGATACCTTCCGATGTGGCCGACACGATGTTTTATTAAGGAGTATTGTAATGGCCAGGCGGGTCCGCAATACACATATCACAATTGGCAGATTTGGGGAAGTGATACATAATAAACTTGATGGTTTGCGATTATGCGACAGATGGGATATTATATTGAGTTGTATTAAAATGGTGTAGTGGGTCTGGAATGATATCGCAATCACAGGTTTTGGGTGGTGACATTTATGACTTGCGATATGTAACTTCCGATAGTAGCGGATGCGGTATTGCATTAGAGCTTGTTCTATTGGAACAGTCGGGTCTGCAGCTCAAATCGCAATCGCAAATTTCAATGTGACACGTAATAAAGCCGCCGATATAATATACTACTAGTATGTTAACTCCAATGCGCTATGGACTTTTGTTAAAATGTTTCCACAGTTTGTTTCTTAGATTGGGTTCTTAGCTCCTTCGATAACACTGTTTATGCTCCTTTGCCGATGTGTTCCTCTTTGCTTCTCGATGGCTTCCAATGACCTCTTGCTCTTACTCTTTGGCTTTCTCTTCCGATGGCTTTCGGTATCTTTCCTCCTTGGGTCCACTACTTCTATTATGTCTGTATGCAATCCTTGGGTCCTCCATGAGCAGTATTATGATCAATGGGCATCAATGGGCAACCTCACATGTCACAAGAATTTGCTATCACAAACACTGCCATATTGACATCAATGACAACCTAGATTAACAGGGCATGCCACCATGAAGTGTCCACTACTGCTCTTGATTAGCAAGCTTATTTACTCAGTTGCACTAATGATTAATTGTATTGGAAGGTAAGGAGACACATTGGATCTTATACATGATTATAGGTGGGTTTTCATCTTGGACTTGGCCTCCCTATACGGGATCCAAGCCCTCCAGAGGGTCATAATGGCACTTGTAGGTTGAGCGCTGAGAGCCATGGGTCTCCAGTCTTGCAGAGCATTGATTGCCATGCCATGGGTTTCTTCAGCACCACCACATCGCTTTTTCATGCCCCAGTTATACAGAGATGATGATGCATTTGGACCATGTTTCCCAGTAGGCTACACATTGCCCAACACCAGGCAAATCTCAAGAAAATTGATGCCCTAGCCTTAGCACTGAGTGGGACCCTTGAAACTGCCCTTCAACTTAGGGATTTCTTGAAGGTTTGTACCTTAGTAGCATATCATTCAAAACCTTTTCTCTTCACTATCTTGATTCTTGACCTTGGATGAGCCCTTATCTTGTCAAATATCTCAACCCTAGGTCTCGCATAATAATTATCTCAGGGTGTTTTCCATGGAAAACCATCCTAATAATTATCTCAGGGTGTTTTCCATGGAAAACCATCCTAGCTTCTCCCAAAGCTCAGACCTCAATTGAGTTGTTCCATTGAATGAACCATCCTTGCCTCACTTTGAAAATTATAATAGAGACATATATCACAAGTGAGGGTTACTGGGACTCCTCTTGTCGGTGAAAATCTGAGGAGGCATAGGCTGTGGTGAAATGGGGCCTTTGTCCCAAATTGTTGTTGTGCTCTCTAGCTCTAGCCTATATACTAGGCCTCCTAGTTTGTGCAGCAACAGGCCTCCTTCCTAGATTATAAATGTATCAAGCCTCATTGGAAATATGTTTCTCAATGATATGTCAATTGCATATTGTTCAAGGACACCACTTAATGACTCTTATCTACATATTCTCACTCCACATCTATTGAGGTTGAAAGTGGGACCATCATAACTATGTCTTTCAAATCCCTGATCTGGCCTGGTAACTTGGCACTGACACCAAAATGTTGAGCGCAGTATTTTCCCAAAACAGCTCATGAGAGGGAGAGACTTGATATATTAATTCCTCATTATCATAGGATCTATCAGCAGTACAAGTTGCAGCATGGTGACTTACAACTAAAGCAAAATGCAATTTTTATGTAGTAACTAATTCACTTTTTATTCAGATATGCGACGTACTCTTCTATTTTCAGTTTGTTGGGTGTCTTTGACACCTCAGCTACAGCTACTGATTTAAATTATTGGGAATGTATCTTATTGATCATCAGGACTTCCTTTTCGGAAGATATTTTACTTCTAAGCTATAAATTTGTGAAATTTAGTGATTTTTTCCTGCTTGCGCTTAGTGTCACAGCTAAAAGAAGTTTTTTTTTCAGAGGAAAAAAATGCTGGAAATTCTATTAGAAGAGAAAAACCAGTACATTATCATCCAAAAAATGTCCATCATGTGCAAATATGTAATACTAACAGCATAATACTAACAGTTCCTAGATGGACTCAGAGATCGAAAACATATCTGTCCACCATTGGGCCTGTATGTCTACCCAAACTAGTGAAGTCTGACCTATTACATAGAAATATATGCCTGAAGCAAAAATCCAAGAACAAATAATGTGACAACCAAAAGGATCACCTGAACTGAAAGAGCCAATCAAGAGCAATCTCGCCCTCATCCAGTACTTCCACATCTGATCTAAGTCTATAGTGAATAGACCTGGGATCGCCACAAAACCTTCCTTAGATAACCCATCAGCCACGCTGTTTAGTTCCCTGTATACATGCATAAAGGAGATGTCAGAAAAAGATTGTTTCAACATCTCAATGCGAGCCAACCAATTAACCATGTAGGGAGGCGAATAATTAGACTTTCTTGTAACCCCATCAACAATGGTCTTGGAGTCTCCATAAACAGAAATCCAAGCCAAATGGTGCTTTCCGGCCAAATATAACAGCCCCTCAAAGGCCAAAATTTCTGCTCTAGAATTTGTGCCCTCCCCACCAAACCAGAAGAAATGCAGCTGAACTTGTGGACTAATCATCAACACAACCCCACATCCACATCTACCAGATTGAGATGCACCAGTTTCCTTCTTCATATCCTCGACCTTATGATCATGTTCACAGGAGAGGTATTCCTAGAATTTGTACACATTGAAATTTGAAAAATTGTAAAACTTTGTTTTATTGTCATCTCTTCCTTCAAATTGTATCGAAATGTTTTATAAGTAGATTTTGACTGTTCAGCACCTACTTCTCGTTGAAGCAATTGTTCACAACCTTATATTTAATATTTGCTGATGCCTTGTATTAAATCTCTATTATTCCGATGCTGTCTAGTTTTCTAATATTTTCTTACATCTGGGCTTTCTCAACATGGCCCTATCTCAATTGACAGAGACCATCTCCATTTTATAGGAAGTTGTGTTAGGTTTTCTTCTAGAGGTTTTATGATGGATCCTTTATGCACTTCTCAACTTGTAGAGGACAGTAAGTAATCTATAAGAGTTACATGCCAATACGAATGCTAGAAATTACTTATTAAGCATGATTTTGGGAGAAGCAAAATGGAACTGTGTTCTTCTGCCAATACTCTAAAAATGAACTGGTGGGGGAACTAATATGATTTATGGGAACTAATATGGTTTATTTTTATGCAGAGCTCAAACCTACAGAAAAGCCATTAGACTGGCCTGCTCGGAAAAATGTGGCCTTAGGTGCAGCCCGTGGTTTGGAGTACCTTCATGAGCACTGCAATCCCAAAATCATTCATCGGGATGTGAAAGCTGCTAATGTCTTGCTAGATGAAGACTTTGAAGCTGTTGTTGGTGATTTTGGGCTAGCGAAATTGGTTGATGCTAGGAAAACTCATGTTACAACTCAAGTCCGTGGAACCATGGGTCACATTGCTCCTGAATACTTATCAACTGGAAGATCCTCAGAGAGGACAGATGTGTTTGGTTATGGTATTACTCTTTTGGAGCTTGTCACTGGACAACGTGCTATAGATTTTTCACGTCTCGAGGAAGAGGATGACGTTCTATTATTGGATCATGTAAACTTTTTAAACCTTGCATTTCCATTTTCTGTGAAATTTGTATCATTGGTAAATATTTCAAGCCTGATTACCATGCATTTTCTGTCCAGGCTATTTATACATGTTTTTCACTTAAGAAAATGAAGTGGGGTAATAAACTTGCAACACAAAATAGCATAGTCGGGTGCAAATTGATTAATTAGCATATCCATATCTGGCAGTCAACTGGAAAAATTAAGCTATTATTTAATAATTTTTCTGTCTCATTTTAGCTTTTATGTTCTGTTTCCGCATGCATATCTGTACGCCTTTGAACACGGAATTTTTTATCTAACCATATACCAAAGATTACATAATTTATTGGTGTTTATAAAACTAGTCAACTGTACTAGTACTAATACTTGTACAAAATGAGTTGTTTAACTATGTTCTCACTCTATCAACTTGTGTTGCTCATATATGCTGACAAAAATAGCAAATCAAAGTAGTTCTAATTGATCCAACCTATTAGCTGACAAGTTTGACAAGCTCTATAGGTTTACTTGTTGTTTTAAACATGCAATGCACATTAGAGTCTTAGACAAAGAACTACGATGGAAAGCCTCCAATGAACCTATGCAATGGCTAGTGGATATTGCTTTTCAGGTGAAGGGTGACCTCATTTCTTCCCAGCATGGTTTTAGAATCTAGATTTCACATAGGCTAGTCTTTGTTACTTTCACATGAGCTTGGAATTGAGGAGAAAAACTAGATTGCTAGATAGGACAGAATCTGGAGGCTTTGCTCTAAAGAAGCTCAATCAAAAGAGCATTTAATGTTCCAATGTCCTGTCTATGATGAGACTAGGAGCAGATACTATTCGTACTGTCCTTTCAGAGCTTTGGGGGCTCCTTATCCTTTCTCATTAGTTAGCATGATCAACAATTTGTTGCACTAATGATGGAGAAGTTCTTCCTTTATAGGACACTTATTCAAATATTTTTTTACTCCTGGCCACATAGAGGATGATCCCGCCATTCTTTAGATCCATTTCACCTGAGTTACGGAAGAAACACTGTCCATCAGAACCCTATTCTTATCAGAGAGTTGCTCATCAGTGCAGGTATGCTTAACATCAGACTCAGCCAGAATTTGTGATGGCCCAGAGACAAAGTATGACGACTTTCAGTGGTGGATAGTGTTCAGTGGACTTGAATGGTAGGAGAATCGGAGAATGTTCAAAGGCATAGGTAGAGGTTGAGGCATGGATCTTCTGTGAGACAAGACCATGTATACAGCCATAACTAGTTGGAAAACAGACACTACTAAAGATCCAGTTGAGAGAGGACACCATTGACTTCTTCCAGGCCTCAGATTATTCTACTGCTGTGAATATTCACCAGGCATTTTCTCACTTCGATGTCATAGATGATACTATCTACCTATTAGTCCTCACCTCTTTTCTTCTTTTATCCCAGTCATTTGTATTGGTTAGGCCTCACATAATGGGGCTTTAGTGAGTGTTACAGAAAAATCTAGCACCTTAATGGAAAGCCTCACTAAGTAATCTAGATTAAGAGCAATAATGGGATTAGTCACCATTGTCACCTTAACAGCTATTCCCCTTTTGTTCTATAGTTGAATGTAATTCAAACAAGGGAGGCTTTCCTAGTAGATCTTAGGGATTAGATAACCCAAGTGTTACCAGGCTAAATGCCGCCTAGGGGTTCTACTACAAAATTCACTCGAGGATAAATGCTCAACAAGTAGGGTTTTGGGTGAGATAAGATGTACTTCCAAGACGATGAGTTCAAAAGACCCTATGGATAAATATAGAGGACTTAGCAAGTCCTGGAGAGGCTCAATTAGGTCCGTAAACATATGTTATCTTTAAATTATAAATTTTCTGTTATAAACTTCGGTTTTAATCAACACAATTGCAGCATGCAAATATTTATAACAGCTATAACAAAATGGCCTTGTTACCCATCAATATGGGTAACCCCATAGTAGAAAACCTTTTTCTCCTACATTTGACAGCTAGCTGGAAACCAGCCCTTGACATTCACTTCTTGATCATGATATGCCATATACCTCTGCCATTTGCATCAACCATGCACCTTTCACCTTTCAGCATTCCTCTTAAACAAAGGTGGGCTACTACTCAATAAGTACTTTGATCATTTTGCAATCAGGTGCTTATACCTGATGTTTTGGGCATTTAGTACAGATAAGGGGGTGATCGGGATACTTGACCGATCTTGTTCTCTCACATTACCAAGGGGGTTAATATTTAGCCCTAGTCTAGTGGGACATCTCTTGAGGCCGTAGGGATATAGAAGGGGCACTACTTGGAAAACCTAGATTGAAGTAGCATGTTCATTCTCTCTACACCATACTTCACAATTTCCATGTCACATTATAAGCCCTTGATGCCATCTCCATTTTTCGGGTCTAACCTGTCATTGGTTCATTGGGATTTGGCACCTTCTTATCCACATCTCTGAGCAGGGCCGAAAAACATTACCCTGGAGGTTGATGCATCTAAAAGAATGGAAAAGCATAATATCGCCACAATGAAAGAAAAAGGAAATCAAAACGCAAAAGATGGTTGGACATAAGTTAGCGCATGGGAAAAAGCGTAGCATGAGCTCTACTCTCCTCGTTAGCCATCACCATTCCTAACCACTTGATGCTCTATCTAATAAAAAAGAACCCTTTCATGTCCCAATCCTAATGAGCAATAAACCACCTCATCTGAATGGGGAAATTAAATGCTATATCGTAAAGAGAAAGCTTTGATCATTAAACTATAATACAAAGAATTATCAAAAAGAAGTAAAAGGCGCACCAGAGGGGTGGAAAAGGTAGATCGAGCAGGGTAACTCATGCATCCACTATTGCTTCCTCCATTACATCTATGCACTCAGGATGTGAGCTTCTGTTAGTTTGTCCCTTGACCATGGCACTTGGTCATGAAACCTACCCTTTCCTTTGTCAACCACTTACACTAACACCTATTGATTGGAGGGTTAGCCTTGAAAATGCCACCTCCCCTTGGGGGTTGGAAGCACCTAATAGGGTTGATTATTAGCCACCCCCTATCAAGGTAGGGAACACCTTTACAGGAGTTGGTATAGTTAGACATTGGAAGGTGATCCTAGTTTGAAGTATTAATATGCCCTTAACATACAACTTTGGTCCAATTCGATGCTTTTATGATCTTAGTCTCTAATGAGTGGTTGCTTTCACTTGAGTTTAAGTTGGTCTTCCCAGGTGTCCCCCAGTAGTACAAGCCTTGAAGGCATCCACTCCACATGTGCCCAGGTCCTACAGAGAGGTTGATGGCTTAGGAGACGTTGCATTGCCCACTTGTAGCAGAGTGTTGGATAGTATGATAAGTTGAGGAGTTGATGTACATGCCAGAGTATCCTCAAGACCTGGGACATTGATCTTCTTTTGCCTAGCACAAAGGACTCTTGATGATTGCACCATTAGACCCAACATGACACCAGGTTGGCCTTGACACTACTTGATGGGAAAGCCATGATTCAGAGCTCAGATGAGGATAGTCTTTCATAGTTTGACTGAGGAGGGCTTCTTGTGCCTGAAGAAGCCCCAACATTGAAGAAAGAAGGCACTATGTTGACCATGGAGACCTTCCTTTCACCATGAATCAACAATTGGAGCCCAAAAAGGGCATGACATCATAATATTAGAGGCTTATGACTCTCTCATGTGGGTCTATTTTGGCATTATTTCATGTTTGAGCTAGTGGATTGGCTTGTACCACAAGGTTTACTTTATGTTCACTCATTATCAAACTTGTTTAGGGGTTTTTAGAGGTTAATTCGAGCGATAGACCTCATATTTATAGAGGATCACTCCATTTCTCTTTAGCATCATCACTTATGGATTAATTTGGCCTCTTTTGGAAATTTGGCCTAGCTCTTGTACCTCACTATTGTGGAGATGTGATCTTTGTGGATTCTTTCTATTGGAGACTAGTCCTTGTTGTGGAGATGTCATTCTGGGATAAAGAAAGATTGTTCATTGATATCTTGTTAGTACTTGTCTTATTGAATATAATTTATGGTTATTGTTTGCAATGTATCTTATTAGGGTTTCTATATTCCATGTCTAAATGCTTATCTTTATATAAGATAAGATAAAATAAGATAATATAATTTTATTAATGTCCAACGAATGGCCACAAAAGTAGGTAAGTGGGACTAGAAGATACATCCAGTAAGAGGACACTGTGGGAGTGCAAATGCCTCCCCTAGAAAAGCTAAATCTAATACAAAAAATATATGCAAATTGAAGTAATGAAAATACAAACAATAGGATATCCTCATGAACATGAACATGTTTAAAACTATATCAACAACTTGGTGAAGAGCCCATGGAGAGAGAGAGTTGAACATGAGGTCCATGATGCCAAGAATGCTTGAGTTTGATGTTATGAATTAAAT
>APFE030542870.1:60825-80292 GCA_000404065.3 Pinus taeda | reverse complement strand
ATGGGGAGTAATAATGACGACAATTCAAAGAAATTTCAAGAACTCGACAGAATGTGCAAGTGTTGGACAATGTCGAAAGGAAGCAGGAGGAATTTGGAAAAGACCAAGAGAAGATAATTAGCAATCAAGACCAAATGCCGAGTGATATCAAAAAAATAGAGAGCATGATGAGTCAGTTTATGGGAGGAGTTAATCCACCTTATAATCCCTTAAGCACACAAGTGTCACCACAAAGTCCCAAGACTCCAGAAGGTGAAGTTTTTCCAAACCATGAATTTCCGTCGATGCACGAAGCCCCACGAATACCGAATATACAGTTTCAAGGAAGTCAATATTATACAAAGTTTCCTGAAAGAGACTTTCACAAAATTAAAAGGGAATTACCCAAGTACGATGGTAAAAACCATAAAGGTGCTATTGTGTGGGAAAATAAAATGGATGCCATCTTCGGAGCTAACTTGCCAATAGGTGAACAAGAGAAGGTCATGACCACATCCAACAATCTGGAAGTTGAAGCATATGATTGGTTTGTGGTGGCCCAACAAATGTGAAGCTTGTGTGTTCAACTGGAAAATTTTTGTGGAAGCTCTGCTCAAAAGGTTCCATGACGAAGAAGAAGATTTTACAAAAGATTTGTTCACCTCAAACAAAAAGAAACTATAAGCGAATACACCCATGAGTGGGAAGTATTAGCTATAAGACAAAGAGGGTTCTCTCACGAAGAGTTGCTTAAAATGCAGAGATGTGGACTTAAAGGTTATATTCGAGAAGAATTAAAACTATATAAACCAAAAACCATTGAAGAAGCTAGACATGCAACAATAATTATTGAGCGAAAAGATAAGCTCCATAAAACACCATATGCCAATAATGAAGAATCCAACAACTACTCAAAAGGGAAGACTAGTAAGTCATCTTCAGAAAACACTGATAAATTCATTCCACCACCAACGCGTGAAGGAGGAAAACAACAGTTGAATTTTGAAAAGAAAAAAGATGGAAAATGTTGGACATGCGGAGATAAATATTCTCTGGGCTACAAATGCACTACGCAAAAATTTTACAATTGCGAAGTTGAACAAGAAGAGGAATCTTTAGGGGACAGCTCTGATGAAGAAAATGAAGAAAACGAGACCCCTAATCCATATCCAGAGGAAGATAATATTGAAGAAAACGAGACCCATAATCCAGTTCCAGTCAACAACACCTCCCCATTGGCAGCTGGGACTGCGTAATGCACAAAACCAGCTGACAATTAGTCACCTTTGAGAGCTAGTATTGTGCAATTCTTCCCAGTAGTTGCCCAGTTTGTTGTTTGATCTATTCTTGACGTGCTTTTGGTTTCACACTAATATTTGTGTGCCATGAGTGTCCTCTCTATCTCCAGGTATAACAGTTGTTGAGAAACTCTCCAACAGTGACAGGTAACATGGTTTCCAAGAGAGTTGCATCAAGTGATACTGTTGAAAGTAGCACTGGGTATGCAGTTGAGCAGGTGTTAGTAAATTTGCCAATTTATGCAGACACTCAACTATTCATTGCGAAGGGCATGAAGTTAACATGGCAGGAAATCAAGGATATCTTTGCAGGGGTTTTCAAGGAAGATCTGGAGGATCGGTAGGTGTATGTCAATATCCACTGGTCAAGATTACATAAGGTTGCATGAAGGTAACCCAACTCCCCTTGTGCGAACATCATACATTGGATTGTCTCACACACAAATCCCGAGACTATGACATTGAGCAGGGACATAACTTGCTACCTTCAGGAAGGAGAATTATCATCAGATGTATCACTTACCTTAGTCGGTGAACCGCGTGGATACACTTTTCTATGCCACCCACAACTTTGTAAATACTAGAGATATTACAAAGCGCTGGGTGAAAGATCCATTGAAGTTTAGATCAACACCCAATCATGTTTATAAGACAAAGTCACTTAGAAAGGCCTACCAGTTCTTGATCATCTTTGCATGCCGATTATATGGTCAAGAGAGCACGAAGACATTTCCGCAGAATTGGGTTGTTGTGTTAGACCAGTTGGTGAATGACGAAAAACCATTCAACTGGTCGGATCTGTTGGCTCATTAGTTGAAAGTCCATGTGACTAACACCCGGAATCCGCCCAAGGATGAGCAATCGAGATTCTACATGTCTGTGTATTTACTTGATGCAATTTGTGCCCAACATTAGTTTTCTGGCATGGGTTGGATATGGACACCACAGGAGCATGCTGTCAATATTTGTTGCAAGTTGCTTTCCGAGTGTAGCTACCGAGGAGTTATGGCAAGGCTAACTGACCATTTCATCATCTCGATGTACAAGTTGATCTTTGAGCAAGATCCACCTTGCATGTCCCAAGAAGCGATGGAGGCAATACTCAACATTGCAGATTGGTATGCCTCACCCCGTGGCACCTTCATTAGGATGTTTGGCGGAGAGAAGCCTCTGCATATTCTACCAAGGTATGCCACGGACAAGTTGGTCATGCAAGAGGTTGCATATCACATCTCCCCAGGGTTATCAGTAGGGCTGCACAAGAGGAAGAAGGCACCATGGCTTGCTCTTCCTTTGCGGATTTGATTGTATGAGATTGAGAGCTTGAAAGATGCGGATGTCGAAGCTAAGGAGATAGCGAGGTTTGAGTTCGGCACCAGAGATTACAATTTGTATGATCCCCACGAGATTTGCAAGAACTACTGTGCGAGGGTGTACTATCCATGGATCCACAGGGCATGTCATTGGGCAGAGGAGGGCCCTTGGAGGTATTGTTACAACCATTCCAAGCTCAATGAACCAGTCAGTATAGCCATAGAATGGAAAGCTGCTCTACAAGCAGTAGCACCACAGGGAGCAACAACAACAACAACAATAAGTAGCAAACCGTTGCAGGACAAGGGTAAGAGGAAGATTGCCGAGAACCCAGAGGCTGAGCAAAGCTAAAAGTTCAAAGAAGACCCTCTCATTGAGAAAACAACTTTGGCAGCAGAGGCAAAGAGGCAACAACGCATAAAGAGAGTAGAATGGAGGAAGAGAGAGAAGCAAAGGTTGGAGGAAGCAAAAAGGAAGTTGCAGGAAACATAGAAGAAGTTGAAAGAAGAATATGAGCTAAGAAGGAGAGAGAGGGAAGAGAAGTAGAAATAGGAACAAGAAGAAGGGAAAGGCGCGATGATAGAGCAAACTGTGCCCATACAGGTTGAGGAGTCAGAACAACTAGCAGATGAAGAAGAGGGTGAGCAGATGTAGGATCGAGAAGTTGCTCAGTAGATTGAGCAAATGGTCGAAGCAACGAATAACAACGAATATGGAGTTGGGACAGGAGCCACATGACCAAGATACCGACCTTATGCTGAGAGCATTCGAGGTCGCCTCTTAGTCTCCACCACCTCCAGTCCCAGAAGCAGTCCCGAGCGAGCAAGGAGAGGTTGTTATCCTTGATGATGATCCGATGATGGATGTGTACAATTTGTCATTTGATGAGTTGTAGCAGAAGATTGTATGGGTGTGGAGAAAGCATTTCTTGCACGATCATGTGTTACCTGTATTTATGAAGGAAAGGGTGATAGTGTCGGATGTTAGAAAGCATTCATTCCCCATGGCTGATGCCGCTATGGCTTATGTAGGAGCCATGAGCTCAAATATCAAGTTCTTGCTAGTAGAGAATGAACAGATGGCTAAGAACTTGCAAGCGGCCAGGTAGAAAGCAATACTTACTGAAGTATCAACTTTTGAGGCCACCATGCAGAAACTCTATGACAGATTTGTCACCGTGCATAAGGCAGTGGTCCATCTATTTGGTTTCCAGCGGCGGAGCAAGAAGGTTGTCCAAACTCTCAGAGACATACACACTGCTATCGCCCATGTGCAAGAATGGACAATGAAATACAAAGGACCCCCGCTTCACATGCCCAAGATGATGAAGCCACAGACAAAGCTAGACAAAGCAAAAATCCAGTTGCAGATCCAGAACTATGAGCAGCTCGCTCCGTTCGTCAGTAACATACATGCTTCATATGCACGGTTATTCAAGAGTTTGGATGTCATGGTGAGAACTCACATGATCCCGTCAATCGGTTCCCTCACCGTAGCCAAGGAGAAGAACCATGTCTGGCTAGAGATAGACAGGTACATGGAGTGCTAAGGTGAGAGGCCACCAACGATGACTTGGTGATGAGCGCAAAAAAGATGCAGAAGGACATTGGTGGTCCTACCGTAGTCATGACCATGCTGCACATGCTTTAGGATGAGTTGGACAAAGGTTCCCAGACCATATACCCACAAGCTATGGAGGCAAGTGTCCACTACCAGAAAGACACTATCAAGCAATATGGGGACACAATAACACAATACCAAGCTTAGTATCAGTATGCCACCAAGAGTAATGAAGTGGATGTTGCGGAGTTGGTCTTTCCCCAAACTTCGAGTCATAGTGTTTTGTCTTGTTAGGCTGTCTCGAGCCTATTTTGTCTCACATGGGTATATGTGGAAAATATATATTATTTGTAAATATTTTGTAAGTGAAATTCTAAGTGTCATTAGTGGGATGTGAATAGTCACTATGTAATGTAATGAGTTATTCGCTAAGTGCACGAAACACCGAAATGTTTCGGAGTTTCCAAAGCAGGAACATTTAGAAATGCCACCTCCCAAAAATGGAAACGTTGGCCGAAACTTAGCCGAAACGTCATATATGATATATATAAAAATCTATATATAAATAAATAAGTGAATAACACATTATCTTGCAAGAAAAAAGGGAATAAGACCCATAGATGTCAATTTAGAAGGAAAACCAAGTCGATATTAACTCTCATAGATGATTACATGATGGTCGAGTTTCGGCTAAGTTTCAGAGTTTCAGGTACGAGTATGGCTTGAAACGTCGAGTTTTTAGAAGTTTCGTGCAACATAGGTTATTTGTAAAGAAGTTGAAGAGTCATGAGGGTAGTCAAAGAGTCAAAGGGGAATGTCAAGGCCCCCCTCACCCTTTGTTATAAATAGAACCTCATAACTCATAGAAAGGGATTTTAGGAGCCAAGCTTTTGGCTAGGCTTAGGCTTAGAGAAGGCTTGGGAGTATTGTGATGAGCCTTGGCTTCTCCACAATGTAGAGCGAGTATACTTCTTTGGAGAAGCAGGTGTTCTTGACTCTGTTCCAATATTGGGGCTAGTGGTTGTTAATGGTGTATGTGTGGATGGAACTCTCACTTATAATAATAATAACTGAGCCAACACGTTTTCATGCATATGTTGTTATTGTAGTTGGGACTATTCTGGTTGCTTTAGCAATGTATGTTGTTTAACTTACGCATTTGCTTATGAACTATTTTGTTTGCAATTGTATGAATCTGGTTGAAGGCGTGTTGTTGGATTGACCCTTCACTTTGGTTTGTGGACTATTCCACTTTTCAGCTTGTGATGTCATTCCACTCGTGTGTTCCTTTCAGGCTGCGTACTATTACAGGCTTCTAAGGGACACACTTCCTTTCCCCCTCCATGTGTTAGAACCCCCATGCATCTCACTTGACTCGCTGCAAGGTCACACACTTGCTTCCGACCAAATCATCATACTAATCTCTACGTGCTACCGCGGTCAAAGCACTATATTACCACCCACTGTTGGGATTCCTACTCCAAATGGTTTGAGGTCTAGTTGGGACTTCTTACCGGGGAGATCCCCTTGAATGTTGGCGGGTCCAACACCATCAACAGGTACAAAGGTAGAATTTATCTAATTCCATCATCCAAATTTAGAATGAAAATTCTGAAAGATTCTCACAGTTCCCCAGCAGTTGGACATGTTGGATTCTTCAAAACCTACTACAACATTTGGCAATCATTTTATTGAAAGTGTATGAGTAAGGAAATCCAAAAATATGTCGCAGAATGTGATGTTTGTTAGAGAACTAAGGGTGAAAATATCCCAATTCCCGGTTTACTACACCCGTTACATATTCCAAATAAAAAATGGGAGCAAAGCTCGATGGATTTCATTGAAGGACTACATATGTCTGATAGCAAGGACAAGATATTTGTCGTAGTCGACAAACTCACCAAATATGCCCACTTCATGGCAATCAAAAAAACTGACACAACTAAGCAAATTGCAGACGTGTTTTGTAAAAACATTTACAAACTACATGAGTTCGACTTATCACCCCTAGACAGATGGTCAAATTGAAGTTGTAAATAAATGTTTGGAAACATCTCTTTGTTGTTTCATCACTGACAAACAAAGCAAATGGTCTCAGTGGCTACACCTGGTAGAATGATGGTACAATACCACCTATCATACTTCAACTAAAATGACTCCCTTCCAAGCTCTCTATGGCTATGAACCACCCAAGTGGAAGGATTTTGCATTGCATGGTTCTAAGGTTCAAGCAGTAAGAAACCACTTAGAAGAAAGCCAAAGAATTATTAACTTGTTAAAAGAAAATCTAACTGTGGCATGTAATAGAATGAAGCAACAAGCCGACCAACACCGCAACGAAATAGAGTTCGAAGGAGATTGGGTCTTTGTTAGACTTCAACCCTATAAGCAATTATCATTAAAACAACAAGAGAAAAGTAAGCAATCTCCTAAATATTATGAACCATACCAAATAATAATAAAAAATAAGTAGTGTGGCTTATGGATTGAAGCCACCAGAAAATTGTCGAATCCACAACACATTCGATGTATCAAGTCCCAAAAAAGTACTAGGGCAAAATCAAACAACTCAAACAGAGATACCCGACACTAACGAAGAAGGAAGGATCATCTTAGAACCTGAAGTCATACTCGCTACCAGAGAGAAGGTGCTACGATCCAAGACTATTAAGGAGTACCTTATCAAATGGAAAAAACTACTAGAAGAAGACTCGTCATGGGAGACAAAACGTTTTCTCTATCAACACCCAACATTGCCTATGCTTTGGTGACAAAGCATTTTTAAGGGAGAGTCAATGTTATGAATTAAATATTCATAACTATATATATAATAAAATAAATGATAAAATAATAAAATAGTAATAAATAAATATTGATTAATAATTAATAAATAAATTAAATTAAGCTAAGTTAACGAATTAGTTTTGAAAAGAAACTTGGTTCAACAGGACGTGTCTTTAGGCTTATGGCTAGTCAACTCCTATAAAGAACCACCAAAGCCTTGTAAAATCACCATCTCATGTTGAATAATCAATATATATTGTTATACACATGTGTCTTGATTTGGTAAATTACAATGAGAAAGAATTACTCCATTTGATAACCAACGACGAGGTTGGCTAACTCTCTAAGTCCTCTAGAGCTATCTGGGAATCTGGTTGTATGATTTTGGAAACAAATATTGCATGCTTTAATTAAGAATCTTGATGTAACGACCAAAAGTTGTATATTCAGCGGAAATATTAAAATACTTCATACACAAAGACACCATTGTAGGATAGTAATTGTAAATTTTAT
Organism: Pinus taeda; assembly: GCA_000404065.3. Classification (NCBI taxonomy): domain Eukaryota; kingdom Viridiplantae; phylum Streptophyta; class Pinopsida; order Pinales; family Pinaceae; genus Pinus; species Pinus taeda. Next base: position 72,844 of record APFE030542870.1, on the reverse strand, counting down.
ATTGTATAAATAATTGATATAGGATGATACAAATGAGAATGAGGGTCCTGTATATATAGCCAGGTAAGTACCCTTCACTAATAGTTATGTCCTTAGGGACATACCTTTTCATTAATTGCTAACTAATTAATCATTAATCGTATTTGTTGTCTTTTACATTATTTGTGTTTATTTCTTATATAAATTTAGTTCGTTACATTGCCTTCCCCTTCAAAAGCTTTGTCCTCAAAACTTACTGATGAAGGATCAGATCTCTTCTATCATTAGAAATTTCTTTTTGTTTTTGAGCTTCCATATTTGTTGATACAAGACGATATGATGCTCTGAGCGATATACAAAATTGTCGTACTAAAATCGGATTGTACCATCCTAGATTAATCTTCCAGGGAATCTTTTGATCTTTAGAAATGTGTGGTGAATAGTTATTGTATCATTGGATTGAGCTCACTTCAATGTTCTTCGGAACATAAGTTTTTTGTTTATATTTTGCGTGATATAGACTTGTAGATTGATTAAGGTGTCTATTCTTATGATTCAGATATATATAAGGAATTTTTCTTGTTTGAACTTCCCTAAACGTTTTAATAGTAGTTTCCTGATTGTCCTCGAGCATTGTTGTTGTTGACTTGACTACTAAACCCTCATTTGGGGTGTCTGTCATTTGAACGACAACCTTTGAATTCATCTTTTCTTCAGTAGGATTTGGATTTGCTTGAATTGTGAGATTAGTGGGATCGATGTTTGTTTCTTCTTCCCCAACTTGGACTACTACATCTAGTGATTTTGATGCTTCTTTTGCGACAAATTTTTTGAACCAATTCATCAATGATTTCTTATCGTCCTTAAGTTTTTTTAATCTGTTGGAGCAAATTTTGGTTATGATTTTTGAGATGTAAGAATTCATCATTTTTTGAGTCAACTTTATTTTGGCCTTCAAGCTTCTTGTATTTTAAACGCTTGATTTGTTCTAATAACTTTTTGTTAAGGTCTTTTAAGCATAAATTCTCCTCTTCCTTCTAGACTTTTGTTGAATTTTTTGTCAAAACTTTCTTTTTCTTGTTCTAACTTCTGTTTCTTAGTTTTACACTTTTTGAAAGCTTGTGCAAGAAGTTTCTCAATGTGGTTCCTTAGATGCAAAATATCTTCGTTGCATTCTGTTGATTTTGCATGAAACCGCTCTGCAAGATCTTTATATTTCTTCTCTGAGGTTTTGCTCTTTTGTTGAAGTTTTGCGATTTCTTCTTTTAATTCTTTAATTTGCGCCTGGGCGCTATATTGATATTCTTCGAAGGTAAACAATCTTCGACATTTGGGACAAGGTATTGTGCGATTTTTATAAATCGATAAATACTGATCTTCTGCTCCACAAAATGGACATATGATCCAAAATGTAGAGATATGTATGGATTCCATAATTTATTTGTTCATCTTCAAATTAGACTTTGTGTTTCTTCAGTGACAACTTCCTTTAGTGTTTGTCACTAAGCTTAATGTTTAAGGGTAACCCTTTTTTATGATTTCTCTTTAATATATTATTATTATATATTATATATATATATTTATATATATATATTTTTTTTTTTTTTTTTTTTTTTTTTTTTATTTTAATTAGTTTAATTATTATTATTTTTATTATTAAATAAATTATATAACCTTAACTATATATATATGGGTACTATATAGTTGTTATATAACTATATTATATAATCCTATTATATAACGATATAAAACCATATATTATATAACTAAGGGATGTGGGGATAGGTTGATTATGGGGGCTGACGTATGAGATGAGGAGAAAACAACAGAGTGTTGTTGACTGTTGGGACAAGAGCAAAGAGAACGATGAAATTTTTAGGCAATAGGGAAGACATCAAGCGAAAATTGTAGGCAGATTGGGAGACATCAGGCAACAGGGAAGGATGAACGATGGTGACGATTGAGGGAACAATTGCGTCATTTTGAATGATACGATTGTATGTGGTTGGGCAGCAATGTGTGGTGCTGCACGACTGTGGTGGCAGAGCTTAGCAGTCGTCCGCTCTCTAACTAGTCTCGTATTGCTTTGAAAGTGATTTTGATAGAGTTTTAATCTCTCAATAAAGATTTTTATGGCGTCCAATAATATTGCTTTGTTTCTTGAAACTTGATGATCAAGTGATAGTCAACTAGGGGATGCGATGGTCAGGCGATGCAACAGATTTTGTTGGGTTGAATGTCGAACAATGGTGATGGCAGCGAAGACTGCAAGAGGAACTTGGCAGCATAGTTTGATATGAAGGATTTGGGGTTGTTTCCTAGGATTGGAAGTGTGGCAAAAAGACGAGGAGATTTTCCTTGGGCAAGGAAGATATGCTACAAATATTTTGAAGAGGTTCAGAATGCAGGATTGTATACCCATGTCTATGCCCATGATCACCAATTGGAAGAAGATAGATGGATCAAATGACAAGGATGTCGACCCCACCTTGTATAGACAACTTATCGGTTCTCTCATGTATCTGGTCAAGACTAGGCTAGATATTTGCTTCGCAGTCAATACCCTTAGTCAGTTTATGGGAATCAAAGAGGGCACATTGGGCAACAACAAGGCATATTTTGAGGTATGTGCACGACATAATCGAGTATGGGTTGAGATATACGCAGGGAGATGACGTCAGACTGTGTGGGTTCACAGATGCAGATTGGGCAAATAGTTCAGTGGACAGGAAAAGTATCTCTGGGTACTGCTTCAACATTCGATCAGGGATGGTTTCTTGGTGTTTTTGGAAGCAAAAGTTAGTAGCACTGAGCTCTGCAAAAGCAGAGTATATGGTAGCAAGCATAGCTACGTGTAGAGCTATATGGATTCAGAAGCTGCTAGTAAGCTTGTTCATGCAAAGGATGGAGGTGACCAATGTCTACTGTGATAATCATAGTTGCATTAAGCTCTCTGAGATAATGATGTTTCATGATAGGTTGAAACACAAATATTCGATGCCATTTCATCAGAGATTGTGTACAACGTGGAGCCGTCAAACTACATTATATTCCCACAGAAGGACATGTTGCAAATAGACTCACGAAAGATCTAGGGAGAGCCAAGTTCGTTAGAGAACAATGGGTATGGTGGAGAACTCATTTCAATAGCAGGGACAAATTATTTTGAATGCTTCTTAGTTGCAGTAGCAACAACAACAGATGAGAGCGAGTTGTAGTATTGGCAATAGTATGGCAGTGTCAGTAGCAACACATATGCAACATTAGAGTTACACAGTGGTTGGTGAGCAATAGTGGCCAGACATTAGCATCGTGATAGAGGATGAAACAGAGACAGAGTGTTGTGACAAGGTGTGCAACACTAGAACGCAGTCCTCGCTAAGAGGGAGTGTTAGTTTTTGTAGCATTGGATGTGTTCTAGCCACGAAATTTGGTGGAGAGGCTAGAATGCATGAGTTCTCCAAAACCCAGAAATTATTTCTAGAAATTCCACCTAGAGATGACTTAATTAGATTATTAACTTATTTTTTAATGTTTCCCAAGTCTAAACATAGGAAAATTGGTCAATTAATTAGAATTAATCAAGTCAAAGTGAGAATTCTCTAGAAACTCACATGGATCAACTTCAATATGATCCTAGCTCTTGATTAAGTTTTAATCTTGGTCGTTGGTTCTCCAACAGAGGATTATAAGAAGAAGTCGATGGGCACTTGGAGGAAATACCAGTTGCAGATACTCGGTGATCTAGGCAATGCGATCTCATAGTAGTAGATGATTCAGCAGTGAGATTGAGCCAGTGACTGAGTAGCAGATGGCAGAGGGGCAACATAGTGATTTTCCGGAGTTTCCAGTTCAGGAGGAGTCTGAGGAGGTAGTTTTAATTATTCTCGAAGAGGCTACGTAGGGGCTGCATAGTGCCTCAAGAAGGGCAGTTCGATTTAGCTGTGGGGTGGGTTGTTTCAGGTGCCAGAGGCCGGGAAATTTTCCAGAGGGCTTGGACAGAGACATTCAGCCGCAGAGACAGGCAGGACATTTTCTTCAGAGGGAGTTCTGGGCTGAGCATACAAGGGACTGCACAGGGCCAGTGCAGAGGTTGACTCAGATCATTCTGGGGGTCAGTTTCTAAGCCCAGTTTGAGCCGAGATTGCTTGGAGAGGAGGGTAAAATTCCCTCAGATATTTTGGCCACTATTTTTCTCAGATAGAAATGCCAGTTTGGCGTCATTTTATTGTACTCAGAATTTCTACTGCATAATAATAATAAAATCCTCATCTACTGCGCCGGTTCTCTCAAGTTGGGTTTTTCCGGGGACGATTGTCCAAAAATAATGGTGTCAAAATTTTGTGTGCGCTAGAATCTCTCAGTTTCCAGCTTGCTATTTTTCCACAATATTTTTATGGTTAAAAATGCAGTTGTGTTTTTATTTGTTGTTTGCCGTAGCAAATGAAGTGCACAATTAAATTTAGAGTTAGAAGAATAATTTTCAGATGCTGCAATAGATAAAATTTTCACGTGTTTCTTGGTCTACCCACATTTATAAAGTATCCAGTGTATCAATCCAGTGTATCAATGTCACTAAATCTGCCTTTATTATGAGACATGAGCATTAAACATGATAACAGAATTGGGTACATGACTGCTCCTCTGTTCCCTCATTTTCTTTTGCCTGGCCTTGTTTAATGTGATACATAAGGGGAGGAATGGTACATGACATGATAGGTCCAACAATTTTTTCATTTGCCCTTTCCTATAAAGATCTATGTCGCACTGTGACATAACAAACAAATACTTGTAAGATGAAGACAGAGAGGTCCAAATCTTAGTAGCCTGACACTTTTCTAATACTTTGTTGTTCAAATTTCAATAGTGAGTCCATTCCTTGTGAAAATATATTTTGTACAGTTTAATATAGATGATTGTACATTACTCCTGAATTTGGTATTTAATAATTTATGCTTTAAATGTCAAGGGATTCGTTTAAGATATGTTGCACTCTGGCATGATAGTTGCAACATTTTCAGGAGCTTGCACTGAGCAATTTATTTCTTTTTACAAATAAACTGGTCGCCATATGTCTATGTAAACATCGTACTGCTATGGGCATTTTTAACCAGATATTAGGGGACTCCAATGCCATAAACAGCTGATTTTTTGCTGGTCTTCACATCATTTCATCCAAGTTATGTGGAGCAACTGCTACACCCCATATAACTGGGCTTTTTGGAGTGCACTTAGAAAGTAAACTGTCCTTGTAATGCTTTACTTTGTTTGGCTTTAGCCTTTCTTGTCTTATCATATATTATATATGTTTACTATCATTCGTAGTTTAGATTATTTTTTCTCCAGCGATCAGCAAATACTCTCTCATTGAATGTGTCTTACATGCTAAGCTGTCTTTCAGTCTCATTGACCTATTTTAGTCCCTTCAAGGGCATTATTACAATTCCAATCTCAATTTCAATTTCTCTGTTCTGTAGTTTATACAGATCTGTTTAACTGTCTAATTAACTTTACTTGCATATCATTTCACAGGTTAAGAAGTTACAAAGAGAGAAAAGATTAGATGCTATTGTAGATGCAAACCTAAAGCAGAACTATGATGCAAAAGAAGTTGAGGCAATGATTCAGGTAGCATTGTTGTGCACACAGGCCTCACCAGAAGATCGACCCAAAATGACAGAAGTTGTGCGCATGTTGGAAGGAGAGGGTTTGGATGAACGTTGGGAAGAGTGGCAGCAGGTTGAAGTCATTCGTCGACAAGAATATGAACTGATGCCTCGAAGGTTTGAGTGGGCTGAGGATTCTGTATATAACCAGGATGCAATCGAACTCTCTGGTGGAAGATGATCAACATGGGCTTTGGTGATTCAAATTTTTGTAACTTGGAACATTTTACAGTTTTCTTCAAATATATCATTATTGGAACTGTAAAAGCAGTTTTCTATGGTCGTCAGATTTTATTTACCTATTCTTTCACTTTTTTATGCAAGGTGTGACTGCTTGTTCAACAATACTCAAATGCATTTTAAATCCCTGCTTCATCAGTAGGAAATCTCCAATCATGCTGTTGTCCATTTGCAATCGTGTACATTAGATATTCACCTAGGTATCCTCGAACATCTGAATACCAGGAAAACCCTGACTTTCATTAACCAGGAAAGATCTGGATTATGATGAGGAAATTATATCCAACAATATTATACTGTTTGCATTTATCATGGAATACTAATCTCCAAAGCTGGTTGTTTGAATTGGAATAATTCCTTGATGTAATGTGAAAAGATAAAATTAAATGTTTTTCCTTTCTAAGCGATCTCATTGTTTTGGGTGAGTGTCACTTCCAACGACCAGTTTACCCTGGTTGAGTTCAAATTTATTGGTTTACTTTCAAGTACGAAATGAAAATCATCCCACTCACTGGCTGTTCAGCTAAGTACTAATGGAAGCAAAACATTGTTATGCAGCATAGGAAGTATGAATGGAATGATGAGAGTAATTCCAAACAACCCATGCCCTTATACAATATTATAAAGGCACCTACCACACTGGAGAGGGGTGCTCTTGTCATATGGCAGCCTATAGCCATTTTCCCTTGTACAACATTTTTGAGAATTATGCAAAGAGACAAAGATGACCGTAGAAGATATGACAAGAATATGATGCTTTGGGAAAGATTTTAAGAAAAGCCCCTGAATAGAAGGCTCACACAAGAAAGAGTATCCGAGGGCATCAAGATGATGCAGTTTTTGTTTGTATTTGGACACAAATTGTTGCTTTATGTACAATTCTTAGCTCCTTTTTAACTTGAGGCCTTAGTCACATGAACATAAATAGAGGATTGAAAGAGGGCAGTGTCCAAAATATAATGAAAACTGACTGTTTTTTAATTTGTGGGATTTGAATGCCTATGCTGGTTCTCCTAATCGAAATGCCTAACCAATTGACTAGTTTGTTTTTTAATAATAAATATGCAATCTTCATTTATTTTTCATGTGGTACGTGTTACAAGAGTGTCATTTATATTTTGAACAAAACAACATTGATTCTTGGACCTTAGTTTGATCAAATCAAATTTTAACCTTATGAAATTAAGTGTCATCTCTTGTCAGTGGCATTTATGTACTGCGGTATCTTAGTGACATTGTATAAGTTGTGTTGTGGCCATGCATCATATTATGGTGAAGACTTTATAAATTCATCTTCTCTTCTCCACAAACATTAATCTGCATAATATGCATAGATTTGTTGGATGGTGAATATTGTGGAGTCATATTGATCTTATTCCAAAAATCCGTTTATGTTCAGTTTATGCTAATGTCTTCTTGGTTCTCGCATTAAAATAATCATGCAACCTCTTCGTTGTTTGGAAACATGGCTTATTATTATATAAATATAAACACAAAAAATTTCAAAATCAACTCTATTTTAAAAACATCTTTAATATAGGCAATTATTTAACCAAGTATTCATCGGTTTTACAAATGCATGATTTGAATGGAATGAGGGCTTCATGATAAATATGAAAAAGTAAGCATCCTCCAATTATCATTTCAAACAACCTAAATAAGTTAGAGATGGTATAAATGTATTTAAAAAAGATGCAAATGCATTTTCTAAGATATGGCATTGAAAATCTAAGATATGGCATTGAAAATCTCCATTCGTGTAGTAAAACAAATTTTATATTATTTATTTTTGTAAGACCATGTTTAAGATATATTTAACATATACTGAGGATTTGATTAATTAATATTTAAGATATATGTAAAAAAGGATATATTGAGGATTTGATTAATTAATATTTAAGATATATGAAAAAAATATAACAATGTTTTCAATATGTAACTGGATTCATGATAGCACAATTAGTCAAAAGTAAGAATTGATGATTTGTTAAATTTAAGATGCATGAAAAAAATATAACAGATTACATTGACTAATCTAAAATTCCAAAGTGTTACACACAAAAAGAGATCAAGGTATTAATATTTTTTAATAATTCAATACATTTTTAAAAAATAAAGAAATAATAATATAAATATGTCAAAGAGGATTAGCAAATATAATTAAGAGTTTTTTTAATATATAAAAGATTAAATTAAAAAATATAAGGGAAGTAAGGAAATTTGTTAATTGAATAAAATATTAATAATGAAATGTCAAGATTAATGTATAAAAAGATTAAGATCAAGTGGGCGGTTGGGAGGAATGATTGTTATCTTCCCTATTTAGGTTTAATTTTGGCAAAGGACATGTTAAGTTCAAGATTTTAAGCCTTGTAAAATATCATATACTAACACAATTATATAAATTAAATGATCGGTAAATGTTGATAGTTATCAATCCATGACAAGCATCAAAATGCACCTCATGGTACATCTCACATCACCTAGATTCAATTATTATTATTATTAATTATAAAAAGAATTAATATATGAGTTAATCAATATTCTTAACCATAGAGTTTCTTTACCACTTTACCATGGAAATTCTTAACTGGTAAATATTGTTTGTTACAATACCATAACTCATCAATACCACATATCAAATATGACACATGTTGATATAACATTTTCTTTAATTAATTAAATTTGAGATAAATTAAGCAAAAGAGTATAACTAATTTGGATATATATCTTACCATTGATTTGTGTACACCACTACCAAAATTTTGGCATATTCTAGTAAGGTTAAATCTACATCATTCACTTAATAGTTGCTCATAATTAAATTTAAATTTTAGAAAACCTATTTAACAAAATTATAAATCTATATTGTATAAACAAAATTAAAATATTTTTTAAAGATCGAACTTCTTAATCTTATTAAATTTTATTATCCAAAGCTAAACAGTACTTTTTACAAGTTAAAAAATATTAAAAAGTTAATTTTAAAAATTTATGAAGATAATAATTAAAAAGGTTAATTAAAAAATGATTAAAAGTTTAATATCTAGAGTTATTAAATATATTATAGTTAAAATTAGTAAAAACTATGGTAATAGGTTATAAAAAAACAAAACCAAGATACGAACCAAACATCCCAGCGAGAAAACGTTGATGCTTTAGTGAGTCTTAAAATGAAGGACATGATTAAAGAACTAAAAGAAAAAAGTTAATAGTCGCCTCACCCTAAATAGTGTGGCAAATAAATTAGATATCAAACCAATTAAAGATGAAATGAAAAAATTGATAGAATTAGACCATGAGCGTAACAAAAGGGCCTTGAACCTTATAATCTTCGGTTTGAAGGAGGAGGTAGACGAGAATACTTTAGCCATAGCCCAGACAGAATTACATAATAGATTACAAATTGAAACAACGTGTCTCACAGAAACAAGAAGGTTGGGGAAATTAATCGAGAATAAAGGAAGGATGATCCGAATAAAGGTGAGCTCTACTGACCATAAGTATGACATACTTAATAAAACCTCAAGTCTAAAAGGAACTAGAATTTTTAAAAATGAAAATCTCATTCCAGAAGATCAAGCAGAATTAAGAAAGGAGGTTCAAAAGGTAAAAGAAGCTAGGAAAGAAGGAAAATAGGCAATAATCAAAAATAAAAAAAGTCGTTATTCGAGATAGAAACCAAAAAGATAGCAATAAATAACAATTCAACATGCTCTTGATTCTTTCTTGGAACTGCTGGGGCTTTCCATAGAACAAAGGCCCCAAGCTAAGTTGGATCTCAAATAATGTTGATATTATATTTCTTGTTGAAACTTGGGAGCACGAAGAATCTAAGGTCCCTAACATAGATGGCTTTGCACTATGGTCTACTTGGAACAAGCGATCCTCCCGTAGAGGCATTAGGGGTATAGCTTGTTACATTAAGAACATCTCCCCCCCATGCTAGGATTTATAAAAACGACCCTTACAACCGATATAGCTGGATAGATATTACTGACACTAACGATAAAAAGACCTACAGAGCAATCTATTATTTCCCCCCATCAATTCTAACTTCTATAAGAAAAAGAATCTAGATAAAAATAGTCCTTACAATGGTTTAGAGAATGACATTTCTAGCCTAAGGAATGAAGATAGTATCCTTTTAATGGATGACTTTAATGCTTGAACTTCAAGCAACCAAGCTATTCTTCTAAGCAATCATTCCAACCCTAATCCTCTTTGGTTAGACGAAGAACTTATCCTCTTTGGTTAGACGAAGAACTAACTCTGGCTAGTTGGTACAAAAGGAATTCTGAAGACGTCGGGAAGAATTTATTTGGGTCGGAGCTAGTCAAGCTTTGTAGTGCTTAGGATCTCATAATTTGCATTGGTTTAAAGAAGTGGCCCAATTCTAGCCAGATGACCTGCATCCATGGGCTTAGTAGTAGCATGGTAGACTATGTTATTTCCGATATCCCTTTATACAAAAAAATAATAAATTTTGACATCTTAAACGACCACGAGCTTGACTATGATCATAGGCCTTTACTTATAACTCTCAATTTTGTCATGCATAGAGATCCCATAGAAGATAATCCTTATAGCCAAAAGAACTTAATCTTTGATAGAAATAAAAACGATCTCTTTCTAAATGAATTAAAAACTAATTTGCTTCCTTTATCTAGTATAGACAACATAGAAGACCTCTATCATAATTTAACTATAACCCTCTCATATTCTATTAACAAGTACTCAATTGAATTTTCAAGTAATAAAGGAAATATCAAAACTAACCCATGGTATGACAATGATTGTAAAAGTGCAAGGAGAGCAATTAAGGAAGTTGTAGATGAATCTCTTAAAATTAGCAAGATAAAAATATACAAAGCCTTAACTAAAAGGAAAAAAATGCAGTATATTCGTAAAAGACAAGAGAATCTCTTACACCTCTCGAAGGTAGCTCCTAAGAAATTCTGGAGGCAGATTCTAACTAGGAAAACTAAAAGATAATACTAAAATTGCTTTACACGATTAGAATTCCTATCTTAAAAAGCTTTATGAATCTCCAAATGTCATGGATAACTTTGAAACCCCGCTCACAACGAATGAAGTTTTCTCATTATAAGACATTGATTTTGGGGTTAAACGCCTAGAAAATGGGAAAGCTAAGGACATTAAAGGTTACCAAGCGGAAATCTTAAAAATTGGAGGTCCTGTCCTTATCCCCCAAATCCACAAGCTTTTCAATCAAGCGGTTAAGCAAGGGTTCCCTAAACCATGGACTCAGAGCCTCGTTATCCCTATTTTTAAAAGTGGGGATATAAATAACCCCTCTAATTATCAACGAATTATGATCAACCCTCTCTTAGCCAAGTTATATGGTATTATTTTGGAAAAGAAGTTGAGCATATGGCTTGAAAGTAAAGGCAAGTGGGCTAAAGGCCAAGTGGGTTTTAGAAGGTAGCACTCAACAATGGACCACCTCGTTACGCTTAGGATCATCGCGGAGGAAAGTCACAATGATAAATCCAATATCTTTTGTTGCTTTGTGGACTTTAGAAAGACTTTCGATATGGTTCCTAGAAACAGCTTATGGAATATATTAGAAGAGCTAAAGTTTCCTTTCGAGTTGAGAGATGCCACTATAAGGTTATATGAGAATGTAATTGCCAAGTTAAAGAGCAATGAGGGGTGGTCAAAAGATAATAAGTATAATATCGGAGTTAAACAAGGTTGCCCCCTCTTCCCTACCCTATTTGGCATTTACAACGACAAGCTAGAAGGTTGTTTAGTGGAAGCAGGCTATGTTGGAACGATCTTAGCTGGGATAGTCATCATCCTTCTTCTCTATGCTGACGATTTTGTTCTTCTCGCAAGGTGCCCATTTGATCTTGATAAGCAGCCTAGACTCCTTAAGGATATGCTCTACCATGGGTATAACTGTTAACACTGACAAAACAAAAATTATGATTATCAAATCCAAGGACACTTATGCTAATTTTATATATGATATTAGTAACTTGGAGGAAGTGTCTTCATATAAGTACCTAGGAATTGATATTCATCACAAGCTCAACTGGAACTATAGCATTGAGAAAAGGATTAATGGGGGGTGGAAAGCTTATTTTGGTCTTGAAAATAATTGTAAA
>APFE030542870.1:24570-60100 GCA_000404065.3 Pinus taeda | reverse complement strand
GTTACTTTTAAGTTCAAAGAACAAATGTGGTGTGAGAAAGATTTATGAGCTAAAAGAAAATTAAGATACTATAAGGAGGTCATCAACCCTACCCTAGAAGATCAAAAGTATCTCTATATTTTAACTAGCTCAAAGAAGAAAATTAATATAGCCAAAATTAGAATGAACTCTCATGAGCTCCATAGTGAAACGGGTTGTTGGGCAGTTCCTAAAACACCATGGATGGAAAGGATCTGCCATCTTTGTGAGAATATGAACATCGAAGATGAAAATCACTTCCTCTTAGAGTGCCCTGCGTACAACCACATTAGATCCTAGTTTCATAATCTTTGTTGCAATACTGACCTTCCTAGCCTTTTACGATGTCAAAATTATAGGCTTCTCTCCAAGCTTTTTGAGCATAGGAATAAAATCTTAAATCAAACTGTATAATTTGTTTCTTTAGGTCCGATAGACCAAAGTCTGGTCTCATCATCATCATCATCATCATCATCATTGTCGTCATCGTCCTCATCGTCATCATCATCGTCGTAAAAAGTCATTTTAAATATTAAACTAATAATATATACAATTTCATAATGATAATAAAGTTAAATTTTAATTTATAAAATATAGATGATCTATAATAAAATTAACATAAATTATAATATGTTATTCAACCATACGAAATGAAAATTTGCTTGATATTCAAAGATAAAACTAATAAAAATTAGTTTTTTATATAAATATTTAAAAATGTATATAATTAAATATTAAAAAAATAAGAAATAGAAAAATAGAAAACTTAGTTCCTTACCAGGTAAATCTATCTGAGAAAATATTCATATATTGAAAAAAACCTTAAAACTAAATCTGGGTAAAGAAAAATTCATATATTGAAAAACCCCTAAATCTTGAATCGATTTTAAAAAGAGGAGCATTTCCTAAGCATTTCCCTTTCCAATTGATTACAATTTATAATTTTTTTATGCCTAGACATTAACATTTTTCAATATTTAAACAATGTGGAACATGACTCTTATTTGTAAATTAAGAAATTGTGACTAATAACATTGTGAAGATTTTTGTGGATGGTATTTTGAGTTTTATTGTTCGGAACTAATTTCACAACAGTTATTTATGAATCGAGGTTTCGAGTCTATAGCAAGACTCATCACTAGAATAATATTTACAGAGAAGAGTGCAAAAAAGTAAAGTGATTAATATAGAAAGTATGAAAATGAAAGAGTCAATTTGGTTAATAATTTAATTTAAGGAAATAAATAATTTAAACCTAAGAAATAAATACATAATTTAATCTAGGAAATAAGTAATAAGGAAATTAAATTAATTCTTATCAAAGTACATTTCTTTTAGATATAATAAAAAATTATATGTATTATTACTGTATATTATTTTATTAGTAAAAAATTAATATTAAAGTTAATAATGAGGCAATGATATTAACCCTTATTATAATATATGATTTAAAACTAATTAATGATGATCAAATAAATAATTATTAATCTTATTTTAAATATTTGTTTTATGCTACACTTTTATAAAGAATTTAATCATATATATATTGATTTATAGATTGCTATTAATATTAAAATATTTGATTATAATAATAATCATTGTTTATAATTAAATTAATTATTATTTAGTGTCAATTACATAACTAACACTAATAATAATAGTGTTAGTTATGGTCTGCCCATTCTAATAATTAAAAGCTTAAAAACACATATAATTAATTAATTTAATTAATTTATTTAATAACATTAATATTTATATTATATTTATTACATAACTACACTAATAATAATAAGATAATAAATATTACTTTATTAATGTTGGTTATGTAATAATAAATGTTGGTTATATAATTAACACTAATAATGATAATATTAATTAATAGTTATTAGATGAAATAATTAAATTAAATTAATTCTATGAGTTTTTAAGCTTAAAAACTTTTAATTACTAGATGAGGATAGTAATATTATTGCGGCAGACCAAGATAGGAGAGCTTTGAAAGCAAAGGCAGGAGCAAGGAAGAGGGAAGGCTACGGAGTATTAAGAGGGAGAGAATAATGAGGAGAGGGAACGGAAGAGAGGTGGAATGAGGATAAAAGTGCCAGATGGAGCTAGGGATAGAGGGGGTCAGTCTTGGTTGTGAGACGGTTTTTTTTGGGTGAGAAGGGGGATCTAGTTTCTACTAATATGGGATCTAGCTTCTATTAATATCCATGCCCATGCCCCATCTCTGTTAAGATTATCCGTGCCCATGCCCATGCCCCCATCTCTGTTAAGATTGTGATGAGGTTTAATGATTTCAGACAAGAAATGAGATCAGTAAAGGGCATGCCCATGCCCCCATCTCTGTTAAGATTGTGATGAGGTTTTTTTTGGGTGAGAAGGGGGATCTAGTTTCTACTAATATGGGATCTAGCTTCTATTAATATCCATGCCCATGCCCCATCTCTGTTAAGATTATCCGTGCCCATGCCCATGCCCCCATCTCTGTTAAGATTGTGATGAGGTTTAATGATTTCAGACAAGAAATGAGATCAGTAAAGGGCAGGCTTGATCAGTGAAGGATGCTGAGATCAGTAAAGGGCAGTCTTGATAAGTGAAGGATGCTCGAGATTGGTTGTGCGTGAAAAGGGTATGGGTGCCAAGTAGAATTTAGTGCATCATGCATACAACCACGTGCCACCTTAGCTTGAAACTGACCCAATATATTGACTGGATTTAGCATTAATATAAAACAAATCCTGGTACCATACATGACTACTGGGCTTAATAATGAAACAATGATCCACAATCCGTGCGGCAAAAACGAGAAATTATTGGAAGTAGTGATCCAGAGAAGGCGTGCCAAGTTCCATAGTTTGTTCGACCACATGGCCAACATGCGTTAAACCACTTTAAGGCTTCTAATCTAAGGCATGTTCAAACAATACATTGCCGACTCTGGCCACAACTCATGCTCAAACCATAGCTACCAAATACGCTGACTCTGGCCACAACTCATGCTCAAACCATAGTTACCAAATACGCCCTTATCGGAAAAATAAATACAGAAATTCGGCAATTCGATTCGAATATCGAATAATTCGACGAAAAATCGATTGGGTTTATGGTAGGGATTTACAGAAAATTCACGATTTATTGCGGGGCTTTGTTAATTTGCGTTCTTTAGAATAGTACCACACGGTTTATTGCGGGGCTTTGTTAATTTGTGTTATTTAGAATAGTACGAGAGTAATCTTTAATCACAAAATAGATAGTTGCCGGATGGCATGCCGAAATGGAAAGGTTGCTGGATTGTAGGTAGGAAATGGCAACAAATTTTGAGTAGGTAGGAAATGGAAACAAGTTCAGAGTGGAGAAAATTTTCCAATTTTCAAATTAAAGTAGTAAAATTTTGAAAAGTAAATTTTATAATAATTAATGATTTTCTAAATATAATATATTTATATTAAGAGAAATCTTATAAAAGTATTTTTGAATTTTGAATTTTTAAATATGTATTAATTATAAAATATTTTAGATAAAATTTGAAATTAAAGAAAGGTAGTTTTGAGTTTAGAATATTTAATTTTTAAATAAATACTAATCATAAAACATTTTTAGATAAGATTTGAAAGTAAGAGGGAAGTTTTGACTTTTGAAAAGAAAAGAGATTTTTGGAGATAAGACAAATGTGATTGTAGTTTTGGTAAGTAAACTGTAATTTTAAAATTGCTTATATTGATTAAAATTATTAAAAATTATTTAAATTTCAAAATGAAATAAATGGGAAAAAAATAATAAGACATTATTGTTACAAGAAAAAAAATATAAATATTTAAGATATCTATTCTCAAATTTTTTCAGAATTGAAAATTTTCCAATCGAATTTTTATAGTATCTATAGTATTTCGAATCCGAATTGGAACTTTGTAACTATGACTCAAACAACCCATTGTCGACTCTCGCCACTTTGAAAGGAGATTAAGATTTCTGCCACATCTGATCATAGAAACGCGAAGAAAGATGGCTCAACTGAGGACCCAATAACTAATGCACCCTGCGGCCGGGACATTGCAAGAAACAACCACGGAATGGATTGTTGAGTCCATTGTCAAAGAAACGAGGTGAAGGCTTGGAATGGGTACAGACATGCACCCTTTGTCCTTTTCAGTCCATTGCCAAAGAAACAGTCATGTGCCCTTCGTCTTTTTCAGTCCATGGCCAAAGAAACATTTCAGTCCATTGCCAGAAAAACAAAGCGGAGGCTTTGAATGGGTACAAACATGTACCTTTCATCTTCGTTGCTTGATCATGATAAAGATGCACCAATTGAATCTCTTTCTGTTTGGTGAAATGATTGAAGCTGCTGATGAATTAATTAAAATGGTTGATGGCTTTGTTGGGTTGTTTGCAGGTTTGCGTACTTGTTCATGAAAACATTCTAATGCTGCGATTTTCAATTTCAATGTCCAAGGAATATTTACTCGAACCTTCCTTGTTGATGGATGGAGACTTCCACGGAAAGCTCATGGAATGACAATGATTATGTTTGAAATGAGTGAGCAGAAGTTTTTTGTTTTTGAAGTTTCATATATTTATTAATATCATTTTCGTGATTATGGTGAGAGATAATAAAGTCGAGAATTATATAAAATTGTTTGATACGAAACAAAGTGTGGTTTTTTTTTTGAATTATAATTTTTTTTTAGATTGCTAGGGATTTTTTAGATTGGATTTTTTTTGAATTATAACTATTAATTTTTTAGATTGCTATGGATTTTTCATATTGCTATGGGGTTACAACTGTGTTTCCTGTTTATTGCTTGTATATGCAGATTCAACGATTCAACTTTTCTGGATTCATGGCATTTATGTTCAGAGAGAATCCCCCTCCATGTTAATTTAGCTCCCTATTGCTTTCTTTGGTTTCTATATTGCAAGTTTGCTTTTATTAGCTATGTCTTTCATGTTGAACATTTAAAATTTATACGCTTGCTATAACATACAGGTTATCTCACCTGTTCCAGCCTACCCACCAGCGAAACGAAGGACCTGAAGCAACCGTACATAGGCTCCTCTATGAGGAAAAGCTATTGATTTGACACACAAGCGGTGTGGGGCAACTGAAAGTGTAACACAACTTTCACCTGACTGAAAAGGATTTGGTGCGGGTTTGCAATTAGCCATTCCCAGGCACAAGCTTGAATAGAAAAGTACCCACATAGCCAATTTCATATTCAGTTTAGCTAGTACAGTAGGCATGCACTAGGAGGTGGCTAGTTAGCATGGACCTTTATGGTCTAGAAGCAACGATTGACTGGGTTAAAGTAGTAAAAGAGTAAGCATCTAATATTATACTATTCAATCAAGTAAGTGTAAACAATAAAGAAAAAAAAGAAACAATAAAGAAAAAAAAGAAGGGAAAGCCTGCTAATTTATGAGAAATAGAGTTTGTAAGTTACTATATTTTCACTGTTGAAATAGCTATTTTCTTGCTTGTGTTTTTTCAGAAATGAATAAATTTAAATTAATAAGGAATGTACATGCATTCTTAAGCTCACTTGTAAGAACCCATTTTTCCATAAAAGGGGATCCATTAAAAAGCAAATAAGTTTCCGTAATCTATCAATGTTTTTGTTTTTGTTTTTTTTTTGTTTTTGTTTTTTTTGTTTTTAATTAAATTCATCAAACTTGTTTTTTGGAAATTAAAACTTCTTGTACTTACAATGATATTGTACTCACAGAGTCTGATACCTCAGCTGAAAAGAATACAAACTTGTATAGGAAAAGAATACAAATTTGTTTACGAGAATAGAATACAAACTTGATTTAGACAAAAAAAAATCATTTGTTATAAACCAATAGAGACAAATGATTTTTTATGTGATTTTGCCGAAATCATTCTCATAATATTCTCATAAACAAGATTATGGATCACAAATAAGATTATGGATCACAGAAGTCGAATACAAACTATAAAGCCTCATACCTGATACCCAGCTAAAAGCCTCATACCTGATAGTAGATACCCAGCTAAAGAGAATACAGAGTACAGAGCCTCATACCTGAGCTGCAAAAGGATTGAAAAAAACATCTAGAGTATTAAAACAATACCAAGGTATGAGCTGCAAAAGGATTGAAAAAAACATCTAGAGTATTAAAACAATACCAAGGTTGCAAGAGGATTGAAAGAAACACCCAAGAGTAGACAGTGCCAGTGGCAATTATTCTATTCGAGACAAGAGGATTGAAAGAAACATCCTAGAGTGGACAATACGAGTGGAGATTATTCTATTTGAGACAATACCAACGATCCACATAGTTATAGGATTGTGGATGAGGAGTTATCAGTTTTCCCTCGACCAGTGGTTCGATAGCTCTTTATTTTCGTATGCATGATGATGCAACATGCACCAGGTTGTTTACCTTTGCTCCATTAAACTCCTCCTCTCAGATTTCTAACAGGTAACCAATTGCATATTTTACCTTTGTTCCATTCTGAACTCCTCCTCTCGTTATAATAGGTAACCAGTCACATATTTTGTTCCGTGCAGGTTGCAACATTATGGAAACATTGCATGATTATAAACGTGGTAGCAAATGCAAACTCGTGGTAGCAAGTGCAAACTCGTTCTGTGCTGTGCAGTTGGCAATATTTCATGATTATGAACGTGGCAGCAAGTGCAAACTCGTGGTAGCGTGGTAACAATTGCAAACTCAGAAAAATTTAAGGTTATCCCAAATAATGCCAACATTGGAAAAATGACTTGATAGTATGCATTTTTAAGTTAAATTTTTGAGCCAAATTAGACCTCTGAATGTTTTGACGGGCTAACAAAAACGGTGTCAGTGTTTAATAGGCTCAACAAAAAGTGATTTACAATATACACACCAAGACTTTGGTTAAAGCAACTTTAGTCCCTACAAATAGCTCATATCCCAACACATATCGATTACCAATAGTCCCGGCTGCATATGGCAAAGACTAATAATAAGAAGTTGAGGGTTATGATTTACAATATACACACCAAGACTTTGGTTAAAGCAACTTTAGTCCCTACAAATAGCTCATATCCCAACACAGCTCATATCTCAACACATATCGATTACCAATAGTCCCGGCTGCATATGGCAAAGACTAATAATAAGAAGTTGAGGGTTATGATTTACAATATACACACCAAGACTTTGGTTAAAGCAACTTTAGTCCCTACAAATAGCTCATATCCCAACACAGCTCATATCCCAACACATATCGATTACCAATAGTCCCGGCTGCATATGGCAAAGACTAATAATAAGAAGTTGAGGGTTATTATCATAGCTATTAATATATGATTAATGTATGGGGATGTATTTGAATTATTTTGACTTTTCCATCTAATATAAAAGTATTTATTCTGTAACCTATCATAATATTACTTTTTTGGATTGTGCTCCGTAGATAAATTTTATTTACATCGTATACACAGAAGGTGATTATGTTTTATTGTGTATTATGTTAATTATATCATTTAACTTGAGCTCTCTTTGGATTTTTGTATTTGGGAGCTTACTTTAACTATTGAACATTTTTGTAATCCCACATATAATGTCTATGGGATACTTTCATGTATGCTTTTACTGGAAGACATATCAGTTTAGTTATGCAAATATTTTGGTAAAGTTGATGTAAGAAATAGTTGTTGATATAGATGTCAAAAACAAAATGATTCTAACAACAAACACATAAACGATAACATTATAAGAAGTTGCAAAAGCGTGAAAAATATCATGAGACAAAACTATGGGTAATTATAGTATCTTGTAATATTATAGATTTGAGGCTTTTGCGATCTACATTTTGTGTAGTGATGTCTTTCGGAATCATTGCATTCATGTTTGAGGCTTCTGCTATACATTTTGTGTAGTGATGTTTTTCGGAATCATTGCATTCATGTTTTATTATATCGTTTCGAACCAACTTGTGTCGTTCATCATCAAGATCAGATGTGTGAAAAAGTCAGAAAATGATAGGGCAATAAATAGAAGAAAGATTAGGTTGATAATTTAAGGAGCCCACAGGTTTGATATTGTTAAGAAATAAGTTTAGTTTAATTAATTAAATCTCTCTATATATATATTTGTATTTTTTTAATTTTGTTCTTAATTTTATTTAATTTTTCTTTAGATTTAATTATAATTAATCAAATATAAGGTAATATTATCATGTTATTAACTAAAGGTTTTAGTATTAGTTATTTTTGATACCATTAATTAATACCTAATGTTATTATTCTAATATGATATAGTGTGACATTATGATAATATAATGTTATTTGTCTTTTTTGTATTAATTAATTTTGTTAATATTAGGATTATTGATGTTAAATTTACTATGTATTAACATTAATGTTATAAATATTGCAAAATAATTAAAACATGTACTATAATAATAAAACTAATTAGGCCTTTTAAATATTACTAATTAAATTTTTATTAATTGATAATTTTATGATTTATTGCTTAGGATTTTCTAATTTTTTTTTAAAGCTAATTGAGGTTTAAATAAAATTATTGGAATTTAATCTTACCAAACGTTCTTTTAGGAATTGAAAGAGTACAAGGAAAGGTTTCTCATCAATTTTATTTATTCAAATATTAATAAAATGATATTAGGGATAGGTTTAACCATGAGGAGGACCAAGAGATAATGGGGCTGGGAGAACCTCGGAGATGGTAGAAACCCCAGTTAGTGTAGGAATCCAATTATCACTTATTTTCCACCCGTAATCACGGTTGAGGTTATTGGGTTGTTTTCCTATTTTGATAGCTTCCCTAAATTTTCTATGGTGATAATGGTTGATTTTGGCCACAACACGAGTTTTCTATGCAGATGTGATGATTGGTTTTACTAGAGTGTTCGACCAAAACTGAGGTTTTGGAACGGTTATGTTTGATGTCAGTGGCATGTTCTTGAATCCTAGTCAGTATAGAATGACCAGTTTCACCAATGTAGGCTTTGCCACATGAACACGGAACCAAATAGGCCCCTTTGTGGTGTTTAGGATCAATGGGATCTTTTATCGATTTCAGGCATCTGCTGATCGTATTCAAGGGTTTGAAAGTGGTTTTTATATTATTCTTTTTTAAAATGTGTGAAATCTTAGCAGTGGTGCCTAGAATGCAGGGTAGGTGAACCTTGCTTGCACAATCATCCATTGGTTGTTTGTTTTTAGGATTCTTCTCTTTTTTGAAAGCTTTGATTCCTTGGTATCTTCTATATCCATTCTTTTCAAAAACATCCAAGAGGTGGTTCTTTTCTTGATCAAAATGATCATTGATCTGAAACACATACCACTCTGGTAGCTAGAGTGCTGAGCACTCTGAGTTTCTGAGCAATATGATGGTGAGAGTTGGCATGCATGTAGTGTTGGTGTGCACATAGTGTAGACCTGGTGAGATATTGATCCATCTTCGTTTCTCTTGATTAGGATGTCAAGAAAGGGAAGACTGCCATTCTCTTCCACTTCCATTGTAAACTTGATCGAATTTGATTGACTGTTAAGGTGCTCTAGGAATTTGTCCAATTTTTCTTTTCCATGAGGCCAAATGACGTAAGTGTCATCGATAAATATTTTCCAAAGCTTATGTTTTAAAGGGGAAGACTCAATGGTTTTGGTTTCAAAATGTTCCATGAACAAATTGGCAATAATGGGGGATAGAGGTGATCCCATGGCCACACCACAAGTCTGTTCGTATATATCATCCCTAAAGCTGAAAAAGGTGGATTTCAGACATTTTCAAAAACATCCAAGAGGTGGTTCTTTTATTCTATGTGGGTTTTCTATTGCAAGAAAACCCACATAGAACACTATGTGCATGCCAACTCTCACCATCATCCTACTCAGAAACTCGGAGTGCTCAACACTCTAGCTACAAGGACGATACATATTTCAGATCATGATCATTTTGATCAAGAAAAGAACCACCTCTTGGATGTTTTTGAAAATAATGGATATAGAAGATACCAAGGAATCAAATCTTTAAAAAAAGCGGAGAATCCTAAAAACAAACAACCAATGGATGATTGTGCAGGCAAGGTTCACCTACCTTACATTCTAGGCACCATTGCTAATATTTCACACATTTTAAAAAATAATAATATAAAAACCAC
The DNA here is from genome assembly GCA_000404065.3 of Pinus taeda. Lineage (NCBI taxonomy): Eukaryota > Viridiplantae > Streptophyta > Pinopsida > Pinales > Pinaceae > Pinus > Pinus taeda. Next base: position 49,944 of record APFE030542870.1, on the reverse strand, counting down.
TTTCAAACCCTTGAATACCATCGACAGATACCTGAAATCGGTAAAAGATCCCATTGATCCTAAACACCACAAAGGAGTTTATTTGGTTCCGTGTTCATGTGGCAAAGCCTACATTGGTGAAACCGACTATTCTATACTGACTAGGATTCAAGAACATGCCGCTGACATCAAACATAACCATTCCAAAACCTCAGCTTTGGTCGAACACTCTAGTAAAACCAATCATCACATCTGCATAGAAAACTCCTGTGTTGTGGCCAAAATCGACCATTATCATCATAGAAAATTTAAATAAGCTATCGAAATAGGAAAACGCCCCAATAACCTCAACCGCGATGACAGGTAGAAAATAAGTGATAATTGGATTCCTACACTAACTGGGGTTTCTACCGTCTCCAAGGTTCTCCCGACCCCATTACCTCTTGGTCCTCCTCATGGTTAAACCTATCCCTAATATCATTTTATTAATATTTGAATAAATAAAATTAATCAGGAACCCTTCCTTGTACTCTTTCAATTCCTAAAAGAATGTTTAGTAAGATTAAATTCCAATAATTTTATTTAAACCTCAGTTAGCTTTAAATTTTTTTAGAAAATCCTGAGGAATAAATCTTAAAACTATTAATTAATAAAAAATTAATTAGTAATATTTAAAATACCTAATTAATTTTATTTTTTTCCTGGGGAGAAAATATCGAAATTTCCATTAATTTGTTGAAAATTACATGCTGTAAATGCCATAGGCATATGCAAATACTGTGACCATAATCAGCTGTTTGATCTAACCAAATAAACCCTATTGGGTGTGCTAGTGTTGCTGTACATATATAAATATTTACATGTTCAAAAATCACCAGTAGTGATCGTTGTTCTGTTTCCAAAATTTCTGATAATTACATGATAGATAAAACTGTGAAAAAGACAAGTATAGACTGCTATTTTTAGGGCCTGTCTGCCCTCCGAAGGTCCTGATCCATATATGGTCTGTGGAAGTACTGGTAGGTCTGCTCCGGTGTGAATTCTGTGATCAACCATTCTCCTCGAGGGTGATGTGTTGCCTCTTTCAATAGCTTGTCCACACTTTCATTACACTCCCTGTAGATATGAGTGCATGAAATATGATCAAAATATGTTTTGAGAAAAGCAATTTCATCCATAATAGTTTTGAGAGTATATGCATGGCAAATAGTTGTGTTGTTAAACCAGTTTATGACTATTTTGGAATCCCCAAATATTTGTATATGTCTGCATTGTTTGAGAATGGTAAAATGTAAAAGGTGACAGAGAGTAATCAACTCTCCATAATTATTTGTACCCTCTCCCAAACCCATGCATATGTGAAAGTAATGAGTGTCCGATAGATGAAGAATTACTCCTCCCCCACATCCCTGTACTTGTGCAACCCCATCAAAATAAGCCTAGGGGTGGGCTTTGTCAATCTGTTCCTATGTGATGATCCGAGTTCTATGGACTTTGTCCTCAGCCGAGAGTTCCCCATAACTCGAGTAGATTTTCGGGGGTATTAGGGCCCAGCATATATTTCGATCTCTAAATATGATGTTATTGCGGCACATCCATATGTGCCGAGTGACTAGGAGTGGAAAATTTCTAGATCTTAGTTCAGATGTAGCCTCCCACCAATTATCCTGGGCATTTGGGATATTTACGCCACTCTAGGAATGCTTGATGTTTAGTGTGTACAGGACTTGAGACCAGAGAAGTTGGGATATGGGGCAAGTGAGAAATACATGGTGATTTGTTTCCTCCTCCTCATGGCATAAAACACACCAAGTCAGACCTGGGAAAGCCGTTTTTCTGAGGTTTGCTCCTGTAGGAGTTTTATCCATTATGATATTCCACATCAGTAATTTTGTGTGCGGAGGGGCTTTTAATTTCCAAAGAAGGCTCCACCAGCACATCAATCTGTTCGGTTTGTGCTTAGCATGTATTATGTCATACCCTAGCTTCAAGGAGTAGTGCCCATTTTTAGTGAACCCCCAGATCAGTTCATCCTCCTATTCATTTAGGCGCACATGGGATTCAGATAAAGCCTAAAGAAATATTCTCCGCTATCTTTCCCATTGATCCGAGATATTCCAATCCCCTCCGGTGTGCCCAAGCTTGCTATAATATGGTCGAGTTATGATGGTCACCAAGATGTGATATGAACAGGGCTCCATTGTGGTTAAGGTGTGTGATCAGTTCCTGTGGGAGTTGGTAGGCATTTCCACTGTCAATCCAAGGGCCAGTCCCAATTCGAACTGACTCCTCATTCCCAATCCTCCAGGTAAGGCCCCTTTTGATGATAGGCAGGGTGTTGATTATGGCCCGCCAGATAATAGAGATACCTTTCATGTTCCATGTAGGTCGCCTTACCCAGTCTAGTATAGTACTAGCCCAAATGTATTTATGGGTGACTACCTCCGACCAAAGACTCTTGTGCTTTATGAGTAGCCATCCTTGTTTAGCAACCAGTGCTTGTGCAAAAGTCGGGAGGTGCTTTAGACCCCAACCTCCCCATTTTTTGGGGGTCGAAATTTTGCTTCAGTTGACCCACGCATAAGGCTTTTCATCTTTCTGTCCCTTCCACAGGAAGTGTCTACAGACTCATTGGATCCCATGCATAATTCCTAAGGGGATCTAGGCCAATGACATCCAAAATACTGGGGTTACTTCTAGTACTGCTTTTATGAGTACCAGTCTTCCAGCTCTGGATAGAAGATGATGACACCGGATAATTATTCTTTTTTCCACCTTTGTAATCAACTAGGTCCAATCTGCTATCTTGTAGCCATTAGCTTTAATCCTAAAACCCAAATACTTAAGACCATCCTATAGTGCCAGAATTGGATATGGGAAATTTTGAAGGGCTAGATGGGTTTCTTGTTGGGAACATTCAGAGAAAGATATAGTGGACTTTTCCCTATTGATCTCCATACTTGTAGTAGCACTGAAGAGTTTTAATAACTCCTTGAGAGTGATGATATCCTGTATACCCCCATTTAGAAAGATGAGTCTATCATCAACAAAAGTAGATGAGTTAAAAGGTAGTGATCCGTAATCATGAGTCCCCGGAGCCTCCCATCTTGCTTCTCTGTTGCTATCAGTCTACTCAGGTCTTCCATGACCAGAAGGAATAGTAGGGGGGATAAGGAACATCCTTGTCTGATTTCCCTTTCCACTTGAAAAGAATGGGAGGCTGACCCATTTATAAGGATTGCAAAGGAAACTAATGTTATACATCCCACAGTCCATCTGGTGAACTCCAGTGGGAAACCCAGATGTGTGAGGATCATCCTTAGATATAACAAGCTTACTTTGTCAAAGGGTTTTGAGAGGTCAATTTTGAGTGCCATCCCTTTTAGTTTTCTCAATTTTATGGAGTGGAGGGCCTCTTGCGAAGAGCCTATGGCTTCATGAATATGTCTGTTATGGAAGAAGGCGAATTGTTCATGAGAAATGTGATCCGAGAGGATTGGCTTGGTGCGATTGGCTATAATCTTGGCAATGATTTTGTGAAGGCAATTGCAGAGGGATATGGGGTGAAAGTCATGGAAAGAGGTGGGAGAGTCAGTCTTGGGTATGAGGGCAATAAATGTGGAATTTAAGGGGGCATATATGTGACCTTGAGCCTGACTCTCTTTTACCACACATAGCAGGTCAGGACCTATGATATCCAGGAAAGCAATGTAGAATTCCACAAGCCAGCCATCCGACCCCAGACTTTTATCCTTCTTGAACCACTTGAGAGTGCTTTCCAATTCCCCCCATGGAAACAAGTTTTGTGAGATCCTCCATTCCATCTGGTTCCAAGTACCTAGGGAAATGGCCTGCAAGATTTATGATTTCTGCAAGAGATGGGGTTGGGGAGGCTTTGAAGAGCTGCTTGAAATGGGAAATTCCTAGGTGGGAAAGCTGAGAGTGAGTGGTGGCTGACTGATTCTAGTCCGAGGGCATCTGCCAAATAGTATTGCTGGCTTTCCTTTCGTTGACAAAATTGTGGAAAAATTTGGTGTTGCCATCCCCTGCCTGAAGCCAGATTGCTCTACTTCTGTGTCTTCACAATTCTTCCCGGTCAAGGAGGATCTTGGATCTCTGTGATTCCAAGTCAACAAGATGTAGCTTTGCTTCTGTGGATAAGTAGCCAAGCCCCCTAACATCTGTTAAGGAGGCCAGCTGAACTTCGATGTCCGCAAGGGATTGGTTATCTCTTGCTCTTTTCCTTTTCATCCATTCAATGGTTAATCCCTTGAGCTAATGCAGGTTATTGCAGAAGTCTGCAGCCTTTCTCTGATCCCTGAGGGGTGGCTGGGCTTGCCAGAAATCCGAGACCATCTTAATGTAATCAGGGTCCTTTAACCAAGAAGAATTAAATTTGAAAGGTTCCCTTGGTTTCCTAGATGGGTCGGCCACTTGCAAGAAAATGGGAGAGTGATCCGAAATGCCCCCCAAGCCGATCCATTGTCTGTAGATGGAGAGGGTATGGAGGAGGTCTTCATGAATGAGATATCTATCCAACCTTCTACCAAGAGTAGCTTCGCCAGTACGTCTATTATGCCATGTTGGCATCTTCTTGCTCATGGATACATCTATGAGCCAAAATTGGTCCAGAAGTATACTCAGTTGATCTGAGATTGGGTTAATTTGCACGTGATGCCCCCATGATTCCTTGTGTCTAATGGAAAAATTCAGGTCGCCCCCTAGAATAGTGGCACTGTTGATCAAGGGAATTTCCAAAAAGGATTGCCAAAATTCAAGCCTATTTTGGTTGGGGGCATAGATATTGATGATGCAGATTTGTTTGCCTAAATTTGCAGAGAAGATATCCATGCCCAGGAATCCATGACCCCCCCCAAGAAGATATCATCCTGATAGATTTTGGATTGATACTAATGGCTAATCCCCTAGATTTGCCCACTACGTCTAGGCCTTGGAAGTGCCAGCCAGGTAGAATGGCTTGCAGGGCCTTAGTAATCTGATCAGAAGGCCCAAGGGTTTCCTGAAGAAGAATCATGTCACAGGGAGTACAATGCAAGAGGCGTTTGAGGGCCAATTCTTTTTTGGGTTGGCCAAGCCCCTACAATTAAAGGAGAGCTAAATCATAAGGGAACAATGTCCAGGGGTTCAGATGCTCTAAGTGCCCTTTCAATGGTGTTCTGACGGCCCTACGCCACATCTACCCCCACAGATTTGATGGCTTTGGATATCTTAGTAGCCCTACCTCTGGTGGGTTTATTCTCGGAGGGAAGGGGGGAGATGCCGAGACCTAGTTGGGGCATGCTGATCAAAGGTTGGGAACAGAGATTGTAGGAGTGCGAGCCCGAGGTAGAGGGGGAGAGTGGGGGCTGAGGGAGAGGGCCCAAATCTTGAACTGTCGGCGGGGTAGTATAGAAAATAGGGGGGGGGGCTCGAGTTGATTGTTAATGGTGGAGTTTATGCACAATAGAGATGCAAAGTGCGATGCAAATTGATGTATAGATGCATTAAATTGATTAATAAGCAAAGCAGAGGAAAAGGAAGGAGGAGCATTACTCGATGTAGGAGCAGCTTCCACTGTAGACCGGGATCGAGTCAGTGGAGGGGATATAGGTGGAATCATTGGAGCACTGGTTTCCTGGGAAATGACTCCATCTGCATCCTTAGAGTGATCCCGACCTGAGGGCTTCTCATCCACAATCGGGTCTTTAGGCTAACGATGCTTCGTTCCCCTTGCGACCACCTGTGAAGTAGGAGTGAGCAGCGGACAATCCTTGTATAGATGACCGACCTTGTGGCATCCTTTGCACCGAAAAGGCATACCTTCATAATCTAGGTTTTGGCAGCGTGAGAAGTGCCTCCAGTGAAGGGTTATCTTTTCCTCCAGCCCCTCCTTCGTATCCAGATGAACCAGGATTCATACCATTGTCATAATTCCCGACTTTTCAAACGATTGATCATGTTCTAAGTAGGTGCCCAATGCATCTCCAATACGCTTGAAAAATATAGGGGTCCAGAACTGCATTGGGAGGCCCAGTAAATGGACCCAGATTAGCCCAACACCCATTTGTTCTCTCTCTGGGTCAAATAAAGGGTCCCATCGTTTTAACAGTACCGGAGCAAGCTCGATATGGCAGAAACAGGATAATATCCAGTTGGTGTATTCTTCCCTATGAAAACGCAGGGCAAACCACCCACGAGCCAGAACCCTGATGATGGGCAGTTCTTTGAGTAGGGTTCCCCAAATCTCTGAGGTCCAGAGATGAAGGCGATCAACTGAGTAGTTCCTGCCTCACACTCGACCCACCAGGCCGTCTCTGCAACTTCGCCCATCAGAATATCCTCGCTAAGGGTTAGGTTGATGTCCCTGTCCACAGTTTTCAGGCACCTGCCTTTCTTAGGTTTATCTGAGTGGCGAGCAGTCAAATAATCCTTAAGAAGTCCTCGACAGCCTTGGTTAACAGTTTGGGGGGTGGACGGGGTAGATTTAGGGTTTGGGATCGGGGAGCTGAAGCAGCCTGAGCGGATGGGAGTGTTAGGGTTTGTACCTCCAAGGTTTAGGGTTGCACTTGAGAGGGCAGGATTGATGGGACCCGGATGGAGGGAAATGGGAGGTGGAGGGTGCACAATGGGGCGTAGAGATATGAGGTAGGTGTGGTAAGGGGGCATCAAATGTGGGCGAGGGCTGAAGACAGGTACCTAGTAGGTTTAGGTTCGTTGGAGAGAGCGGGGGGCAGTCCAAACCAAGTGCATCTTCAATGTGGACTAAGGGTGGAGTGTGATTTACAAAAGGTCCTGGGTGAACCTGAGTGGACTGTGTAGCTGTCAGCAGTCATAGAGTGGCAGCAAAAGGGCCAGAGCCTGACACGGTTCGATGGTGCGACCAGATTACCTGATGTGGACGAGGGTCCGCCTCATAGTCAACGTCATCTAGCTCCATTGAAATCGACAGTAAATGGTCGGAGGATTAACAGTTGTCGAGGAGACAAGTCCGGGAAGGAGGTTAAACCAGGTAAAAACTGCCCGGTGAGGCCTCTATAGCTAGATAACCGCGGGCTGAGTGATGAACGCCACAGGGAGATAGGTAGGTGAGGGGTAAGTTCAGGTCAAACAGGAGCTAATGCCATGGCCATCAAGCCCTAGGGTTTTGACCCCCGAGGCCACCATGGATGCCGGCTTCAGCATTGCAAAGCTCGTCCTCTTCTTCACCAGCCATGCACCATCGCTTCGTAATCACCTAATTAGTTTTATTATTATATTACATGTTTTAATTATTTTGCAATAATTATAACATTAATGTTAATACATAGCAATTTTACCATCAATAATCCTAATGTTAACAAAATTAATTAATACAAAAAAGACAAATAATATTATATCATTTGAAATGTTGTATTATCGTAATGCCACTTAATATCATATTAGAATAAAACATTAGATATTAATTAATGGATATAAAATAACTAATACTAAAACTTTAGTTAATAACATGATAATATTAACATTATGTTTGATTTATATATTATATATATATATAATATATATATATATATATATATATATATATATAATATATATATATATATATATATATATATATATATATAATATATATATATATATATTATATATATATATAAACTAAATTTATTTCTTAACAATATCAAACCTGTCGGCTCCTTACATTACCAACCCAATCTTTCCTCTATTTATTGCCCATCATTATCTGACTTTTTCACACATATGATCCTGATGATGAACCACAGAGGTTGGTTCGAACCGTCGATAAAATAAAACGTGAATGCGATGAATCTTGTAATATGTTTATGATATTGATAATTAAAATGTCATTGACATCAATGTCAACATTTTCAATTTTTTTGAAGAGATTGATCTCTATGAGCATTAGTAGATTCATTATATACAGGTCAAAGTGATACATAAAAAGAGAAACCAATATAAAAAACAAGCTAGAACATTTATAGTTGGATACAATAGAGTAATATGTGAAGGATCTGTTATAAAGAAATTAACAACTTCATAGAACTATGCAAGAAAAAAAAGAAGTGAATTAAAGAGAAGGGATTTAACGCTCTACCCATAGCGAGTGAAAGTTTTAAAACAATGATGATTTATATCTAACTTAAAAAATATATCTATTACAACTCTTTTATGAAATTACCATAACACTATATGTGTTACATTGCCTCTATATGACTAAGACCTAAGAGAAGGCATTAGAAAACCACATCAAAGAAGTATGACATAACTATGATTCAATCCATTTTAAGAAATTAAAGTAATGAAGTATGAACTATAACTTTACAAACTCATAAACAACACTTAACCAAGTTTAGCCATTTGAGATAGAGGTTCTAGATCCTCTCGGTCAAACAAAAGTAAAATAGTTTTTAATACTCAAATTATAGGGAAGAAAAACATCCAAAATGTTTTAAATCAATCATCAAGAAAAATACACAACAAAAAAATGGCCAAAAAACCATAGTTAAAATATTTTGAGAAGCTTGAGTAGGTCTAAAGGTTAAGAACATGTGTTTCTTATGGAGGTCAAAGGTTTGAATCCATGGAGGGGTCGAGTATGTACAACTTCTTAGACTAAGAAATGGAAACACTATACTGAGGGGATCCTTTCTCCCACAAATAAGGGGGTTTCATACATCAATTTGGTATCCAGCTAGGTTGTGATCTTGAAAATAAATTATTATTATAACAAATAAAATTATTATGTGCTCATGATCTTGAAAAGATATATTATAACAAAAAAAAAATATTTTTTTTTTTTTGCTAAGTAAAGACTGAACTATTGTATTAAAAAAGGGTAAAAAAATATTTACAAGAGGTATACACCTCTGAGAGCCATGGATCAACTCTCTGTCAAGAAATTCTCATTACAACTGGTATTTCTGCTTGTAAGAGCCAGAGAAAAACAAAACCCCAAAAAGAAATGTCTTGAACAAAAATTGTCCAACCTGGACCAATTAAACATGACTAAGACAGACCAAAAACCCACTAGTAAGATCAGACCACGAGATCTGAGACAGGGGACCGAGTTTACATAGCTTCTAAGCTTCAGAGAATGCATACTATCAAGCCTGGACTGAACAAAAAGACAAAAGGAAGCGGTTCGCCTGAGTACAGGCTTACCCCAGAGATGTCGGTGGTCATTTGTTGTTGCCCTTCTTCGCCTCAGCTTCGCGAGCCATTACTCTTTGCTTCCGTTCTTCAGCTGCCTGGATCGGGTCTGGCTCCCAAGAAACTTCGACTCCATCAGGGACGTCCTCGATGCGGTCATAACCAGGAGGCAGCTTGAGATAAAGTTTATAGTCCAGCGAGTCTTCCTCTTCCTCAATTTTCAAGCCACTGCTAGGGGAATCCGTCTGAGTCTTCATAGTTCCTTCAGCAGAGATCATTGGTGCTTTGCGTTTGAGGCTGCGAAGTTCTTTGGCAGCTTTCGCCTGCTCTGCCGAGTAAACTTCAGTGCTATCTCCCTCCATTCGGCTCTGAACTTCTGGATTGTAGGAGGTGTCCTGAGCCTTGGAAGAATTATCTGAGGTGGTGGGCATCTTCTCCCCTGAATCATGATTGCTACTGTCCTCCGCCTCATCCTCCTCGTCGAAGATGACTGTAATGCGGGCTCTGACCACTGGTTTGTTTGTCCAGCGATGGTAGCAAAGAGTAGCAATTTGAACAACGTTATCCAAATCCTCGGAAGGCGTCGAGGCACCAGAGGGAGGCGAAGCGCACGCTAAGGGAGAAATCCTCTTCGGGCTGGTCTGTCTTCTCTGTTTAGTGCCGCTGGACTGACTGGAGTGACCTCCCCTGCGAGGCGTCTTATGCCCACCGCGAGGAGCCATGAAGAGCGTAATGAGCTCTACACAACTGTGCAAACAGAAATTGACTGATCTATACCTGCTACGATTCCTGCAAATACCGTTATGGATAATCCCCTGCACATTCGTCTGAACTAGGTGCACAATCCTGAACACTGGGCGAGAGATGTCGACGCGGATGGGAATTCCGCTTGCAGAGTTTCCCGTAACAATTCCCTGAACCATCGCAGAATTAAAACCGGAGCCGGCTCGCATACCTGAACCACAGTTTGTATGCGCCATGATAAATGCTCTGGCAGCAGAACCTCGATAATACTCCTGTCTTGAAGGGCCTTTAATGCCCCTGAATGTACTGGCACCCAAAACCCGTTCAAAAACCATGGAGATCACCTGGCGAGAGCGTGAGGACATGTGGCTTGAGCGTGGGGTGTAATGGCACTTCAAATCAAGCCTTAACACCCGCATCCGGGTGCAAAAAAAATATTTCATAGTCATGACCAACAATAAGAAATAAACATTACATATTATATTCCTCAACAAAACCAAAATCTATTTGCACTCTTACATTAATAAAATAACGTTATAAATTCAAATAACAATCTAAAACAAAAACATAATTATCATTGAAAATATTCATATTAAGATAATGTTATGTCATAAGTTTTATTGTTTAGAACTAATCCCACAGTAGCCATTTATGAATCAGCGTTTCAAGTCTATCTATGACAAGACTCATCATCAAGATAATACCTACAAAGAAGAACGCAAATGTAAAGTGATTAATATAGAAAGTGTGAAAATGAAAGAGCCTACCTGATTAATAATTTAATGTAAGGAAATAAATAATTTAAACCTAGGAAATAAATACCTAATTTAATCTAGGAAATAAGTAATAAGGAAATTAAATTAATTAATTAATTTTCATCCAAATATATTTCTTTTAGATATAAGAAAAGATTATATATGTGATCACTGTATATTAAAATTATATATGTTATTATTGCTATTATTTTTATTAGTAAAAGATTAATATTAAGTAATAATAAAGACAACTATTATTAACCTTATATAATATAGTTTTAAAGCTAATTAATAATGACCATAAATAATTATTAATCTATTAAATATTTTTTTAATGCTACAATTTATAAGAATTTAATCATATAATATATTATTATATGTATTAATAATAAATATTGATTATAAGATTATTATTGTTTATAATTAAATATTATTATTATTAGTGTTAATCTAATACGTAACACTAATAATAATTTTGTTTAAATAGTTATTATCTATATAGAGATAAATAAATAAAATTAATCTTATGTGTTTTTAAGTTTTTAATTACTAGATGAAGATAGTAATATTATTGGGGCAGATCAGGATAGGGGAGCTATGAAAGCAAAGGCCAGAGCAAGGAAGAGGGGATGCTAGAGAGTATTAAGGAGGAGAGAATAATGAGGAGAGGGAACGAAAGAAAGGTGGAATGAGGATAAAAGCCTCAGAAAGAGCCACGGATAGAGAGAGTCAATCTTGGTTGTGGAACAATTTTTTGAGTGAGTAAAAAAAAAGCAATTACCAAGTTGAATCATATACTATTTAGAAAAAAAATGATTTGAAAGTCCACTCAGCTGAAAATAACTTATAAGACAAATTACTTCTTCATACATTTGACTATATATTCTTTTAAATGTTTATATTTTTTATATGTCCCCATTATTGTATTAACATACATTAAATATAATAGCCCATTGCACGTGATGACTCCAGCTTACGCAACTCGACATGATTAACGAATATGGATGGGCTTGCCACATGGCTTGCCATGTGCCTCCACTCCAGCGAAGGTACAGGTTGTTTAATACCGAGCTCGGGTGAACATGAATCCCAGCTGCAAGTAAGCACACCAATCTCATCTTCATGATGGTCGACTATAATGTTAGCACTATTCATCCTCCGTGCGCTAACAATAGTTTCATTCCTGGAGTGGGGTTCTTCTATAGATTTTTATAGGAATTTCGTTGGTTATATGGTTTATTCAGTTGAATGCAACGATCTGGTGAGTACCAATCGATATGCCGATTGTTATAGCCGCCTACATGCACTCAGCATCAGGACCAACTATAGCAATTCTCTGTTTTTCGCCAATCTGGAGAATTAGGATTCCTCTGAATCTTTCCATGGGCAATTTGTTTCCATCCGAATTTTTCTGGCTTCTGTGGGGTCAAGTCAGCCAGCCCGCCTATCACTTAGGTTTCGTTTAGCCTTCAGGTTACATTTGGTTGAATTATGTAGCACCTATGGTTAACGCAACTGTGATAGACCGATTCTTCACTCTGTAGCTCAAGTGGCTTCCTCCTCTCAGACCAGAGCTAAGCAATCACTGTGGGCTTGGTTTTGTGGGCTTGGTTTAGTGTTATGTGAGGAGTTAATCACTGTTTGGCTTGGTTTATGTTTTGTATTCAGCCATTTTTTATGAAGTCTCACAATACTCTTAGTTTCACAATACTCTTAGTTTCGCGACAAACCTCTCATAATAAAGTCTCAATTGAACAAACCTTTAGCCTGCACTGACTGACAACTCTTTTGTCTCTAGGTGGGTCAGCTTATGAGCAACTAGTAACTGGTATGAAGCTTATTAACTGGTATGAAGCTTACTGAAAATTCTGGTATGAAGCTTACTGAAAAATAGATTAGATAAGATATATTTTAATTACGTTCATGAAACCCAAAGGTCTAAAATATTCAAACTCAACATCAAATTAAACATCACACTTAGACTTTCCCTCTAAAACAACCCTTTTGTGGTGAATTTTGATAAAAAAAATCACAATTTTATGTAGCTTTACTTCCTGAAACTGTGTGTTCAAACTAGTAAACTATTCACCTTTAGACTACTTTCAAACTAATTACCAATATCAAAATAAACCTAATATTCCATGATGAAATGCCACTCGTAGACTCAGTGTTTCGGGCACTCCACATGCGCGATTATGTCAAGCATTCCTCAATGGCCGCAGCCTCGTTTCATCATGGATGACGACTTGCAACTCTCTACTTATATTCGGGACACTAGTTAGTTCAATTGTCAGTTGTTGTTTGCCTTTTTTTTTAAACGTTGTAGAGCTCTGTGTATTTACTTTTTGAGAATTTTTTTACAAAACATGTCTCTTGGCTAGTCCCCTGCCTAAAGGAAACCAGGGGACCATCGGTCAGCATTATACCCACTCCAAAATTTGAATAAGTTCATTAAAAGCCACTTGCTTCTCGAGATCTTATCCCTATTGTCTTTACAGAGCATAACAAAATTGTTTATTTTTTGCATTTAAAAACATTCAAAGACAAAATAGACTAATCCTCATCAGAGGATGCAATCTGTATTGAAGCCTTCGCTCTGAAACTTGGCACCTTCACCCCAAGGCCTGGAAGCTCATGTCCCTATGACAGTTTCCACTTGATCTCTGACAGAGTCTGCTCAATCAGACCCAATGCGAGATTATTCCTGTATGTTTGGATCTGTATTGTCGCAAGGTCTTTCAGTATTTCCACCCGGACAGGGTCTAGCTCCTTGCTCATTTCCTGCTTGTCTAGAACTTCCCCTTCCATGTGTTCCTGATGAAGAGTCATGACACGTGCTACGACATGTGTCATGATCCAATATTGTTGCAGAGTCTTTTTGAAGAGTGATTGCCTACTGTTTGAAGTTCCTGGGTCCTGCAACATTCCTTCCCATTCCTCCATGGGTAAGTCTCCGCACCTGAGGTTATTTCTCAAATCTCTCTCCCAGCTCCAGATTTGATCTCTAACCTCCTTCGGGTTGTCCTCCATGTAGGAGTCGATGATCTTCTTCATTTGCTCTCCATCAAGGTTCCTGCCCCTTTTCTTCCCTGCACTGTTAGTGCCTTCTTCATTTTTAACTGTCCTCTTGCTGCACCTGTTCTTTTCATATGCTCCTTAGCTCTCTTTGCCTGTAGCTTTTCATTATGGTTTGCAGTTGCGCCCTGTTCTGGGGCTATACCTATCACCGAATAAGCACAATTGTCAGTGTTATCAATTATGTTTGCATTTTTATCCAGGGTATTTCTGCCCCCCTGCTTCTTGATTCCGCTCCTGTATTTTCCTTCCCTCTGAGGTTCTGCCCTCTGTTTCCTTCCCTTTTAGGCCATACTATGGCCTCTCTGGTTCTTTTAGTTTTGGGGTGCCCTTGTTTACCCCGACTTGCGCTATGCATGCTAAAATCCCTTTCCTGGGTCAAGTGCTTAGTCTTTCTCAAGAGTTCGTGCCTCACGCTAATTGGGTTGCATGCCCTTTTCCTAGTTTTGGTTTTCTAACGACTGTTAGCCATATTATAGTTGATTACAGTTTCGCCCCTCACCTTGAGGTGCCACTCATTCCTCCCTGGTTTTTTGGTTTTCCCATCCCCTCTGTCGTTGTTCAACATGACATGAAAACTTCTTGGACTGTTGTTTAGCAGGACGTCGATTCTACTGTGGGGGTCCTGTGGATTTGGGCCCTGCGAGCCCTTGCTCTCCCTCGCCTCACCCTTACTTTTATCTTTATTTTCGGCCTTGGCCCCCAGGGGCTCTTCACTGTAACATTCTTTCTTATCTCTACGATTCCAATCGTAATTTCTATTATCAACCCAGAGCTGCATAGCATTCTTCATTCCTACTCTATGTTTCAGACTGGTTATTTCTTCATAAGATGGGAGAGGAAGCATCACATGCCCTTTTACTGTCCTTCGCTTCGCTGTCACCTTCAGATCTCGCTTGTTGTCTTCTCTTTCGATCTCGCCACCTTTCTCCTTACTCATCTACATGCAAAGTGCCTGTTTTGCCTTTTCCTTGAGCTGCTTTATCCCTTTGTCATTTTCCTTTCGTAATTTTACCGCTAGCTATCCTCCCTTCCCTCCTTCCTTGGCACGCCTCCCTTCCCACCTGCCTTGGGAAGCTGCCTACCTATCCTGTCCGCCATCCTTCATTTATTACTTTCCTCTCTCAGTTGCTCTTGCCGTCCGGTTGCTGACTTCGCTCTGCCACTTGGTGCTGGTTCGCTGCCCATCCTCGGACTTGCTGTCTCGCCCTCTCCTCTTCCATTCCTTTCCATCTCTACCCCCGATCTCTCTGGGCCTGTCCTTCCTCTGCCCCCCTTCGTCATCCTACTCAGCTCCATCCTTGCATTTGTCCTTTGCTGTTCCATGTTTGACCTGTTCTGTCCTGATTGGATCTGCCCTTGTCCTTCGACACTCTCGTCAACTCCAAGTGAATTCTCTAGATGCTCGTTTTGGCACCTGTCTTCTTCTGTTCCCTGAATCAGTTGTCACTTTTCCTCTTTTTGGTGAAGCTCTTCCGCACTCACGTCCAGTTGCTGCTCTCTGTTCTGGCATCCCCAGTTCGCAAGGAGGTATACTAGAGTTTTTCCTTTCTGCTTCACATGGTGCTGTATGGTGTATGCAACCTTCCTCAATTGTCAGCTTATTTCTGTTATTACCCATGCCGTCCGCCAACTTTTACTCAGTTTTTCTGCTGGTACTCCCTGCTGGAGTTGTTTAATTGTTTCTATCACTAACATTTAGTCGCCTTCGATCTGCAGGCTTTGGTATCCTTCCTTGACCGCTATTGCTAATCCCCTTGTTCAGCGCATGGAATTCTGCCTCGTTGTTGGTGGCAATTCCATAGTCCATTGCATAAGTCCATCTAATCTCCCCTTCATCATCTTTGAATATCCCTCCTATTCCAGCCTCCCCTGGGTTGCCTTTTTCCGTGCCATCAAAGTTTAGCTTAGTGAATCCCTATGGCGGGTTCCTATAGCATTCTTTGGCTCTTGCATTCCCTGCCTTGTGTTCCCTCCCTATCATGTTTGTGTTTTTTACTTTGATTTGCAGGCGGTTCATAATGCGGGTCTCTGTTGCTTCCATCTTCTAATCTTCCTCATTCCAATTTTCGAGGATTATTGTTTCTCTTATGTTTTTCATGGTTTGGCTTCATATTTCCTCTTTGGCTTTTTCATCTTCCCTGAATATCACTCGGTTTCGTGCCTTCCATAGGTTCCATAGGAGGGAACCACTGGACAAATACCAAGCTCGGTTCAGTATTGTGTTACGGTATGGCTTGCTGCTCCATTTCTCTATTGTTGTTCTTATGCTACCTATGTTCCTGTCAGTTATCTCAAAGAGCTGATGGTGGTTTTGCCACAGGTTGTTGCTGATGCTACATGAATTTGCAACGTGCTCCATAATTTCTTCTTGGTTCTGGCACAGCGTGCAGTGCGAGGGTCCATTCGTCCCCTTCCTTCTCAGTTGGTCCTAGGTTAAGGTGCGCCCGTTCAACAATATCCAGGTAAAAAGTGCCACTTTTGGCCAAGTTTTTAACTGCCATATTCTATCCCATTTTTTTATGTCTAGGTTTCCGGTTCTTTCAGCCTTTATATGATATCCTTCTGAGATAGTAAACATGCCTTTTATGCATTTACCCCATCTTATTATATTTTGTCCTTCTTTGATTGCAATTTTCCTTGTTTCCATTTCATTTTGGTAATTTATCCATTGTTCTGTTTCTGGTGCTTCGGGCCAGTCATTCTTCATTTTCCATTTTCTCCAATAACCATCCTATTCCGGTAATCAATAATTTCTTACTGCATCTTCCTCCATTTGGGTGGTGTATTGTTGAATGTCTAGGAGTTGAGGTTCTTGATTAAGGGTTCCTCTCTGCTGCCATGCCTCCTGCCAAAAGTTTGCTTTGTCGCCCTCCCTAATTTCCCAAAAACTGTGTTCTCTCATCAGGTCCTTGTTAAGACTTGCAAGGTTCCAGATGGCTGAAGCTTTCTTTTCTGATTGGTTTCAGAGTTTGCCTTCAGGTGACCTTGCCATTTCGTATTTATTTTCCCATAACGATTTCCATAGATCTTCCCCTCCTTGAATCCACCTCCACCATAATTTTTCACCCATGATGGTTTAATATGTAGGGGTTTCACAAACCTAAGCCCCCTTCTATGACATATTTGCTTAGCCATGTCCATGAGCACAAAGCCCACTTTTTTGATTTGTTTGTTCCTTGCCATAGAAATTTTTTGAAAATTTCCACCATTTTCTGACATATGGTTTTAGGAATCGCTTGACTAGCCATTTGATAAATTGGCATAGCTTGGAGGACTGACTTCAGGAGGATGAGTCGACTCGGTATATTTAGCGTTTTAAACGTCCAATTGTCCATTCTTTTTTAAAATTTTCCTATCAAGCCTTTCCAATTCGCTATTCTGTTTTGCTTGTCACTCAGATGTATTCCTAGGTATTTAGTTGGGAGCTTTCCAATTCTGAACCCCATTGTTCTGGCTAAGAATGCTTGAGCCAACATTGGGGGTATTAAAGAAGAAAATTTATGTTTTATCCTTATTAACCTCTGTTCCTGATGCGTTTGTGAATTCTTCAAGGATTTCCACTAGTTTCTTTACTTCCTTAAGATTTGCTTGACTATACGTCATTACATCATCTACAAATTGTTGATGTGTAATGGTTAATTCTTCCCCCCATAATCTAAGACCTTTAAATTCTCCACTGCTTACTCTTGCTTTTATTAATCTGCCTAAACCATCTGCTGCTATTATAAATAGGAACAGTGACAGCGGATCTCCCTGTCTGAGTCTGCGGGATGGCTTGAAGGTTTCTGTTGGTGTTCCATTCAGCAATATGGACATGCTTGGAGTGGATACCATTGACATTATCCATGTTGTCCATTTGTCATCAAACCCATATGCTTTTAGGATTCTTTGGAGGTATTCCCAGTTGAGTTTGTCATAGGCTTTTGCTAAGTCGAGTTTGATCATCATTCCTTTATTTCTCAACTTCTTTAATGAATGTATCGCCTCTTGGGTGACTATGATTCCATCCATTATCCGTCTTCCTTTCACAAACCCTGTTTGTTCTTTTTCTATCAGTTATGGAAGCATTGATTGTAATATTTTTACCATTATGGTGGCTAGAATTTTCTAGATTACATTTCATAGCGCTATTGGTCTGAAGCCATGAGGTTCATCAACCTTTTCTACCTTTGGTATTAATGCTAGAAAAGTTGCATTCCATGTTGGGTGCATTCTTTTATTATATCTTGATTCTTCCACTGCGTTTACAATGTCTTGTTTCATAAAGCTCCATGTTGCTTAGAAGAACTCTGCTATAAATCCATCCGGGCCTGGGGCTTTGTTCTTAGCCATTGTCTTCACTGTATCCTTTACTTCTTTCTCAGTGATTACCCTTAGGAGGGCCATGTTTTGCTCCTTGTTTACCTTTTTAGGAATGTATTGACTTATTTTTGCTATCTCCTCTTCTCTATTGCTTTGTGTCTCCATCAATATGCCTTTCAAGTGTTGTATCAATAAATTTTTCCATTTCCTCTTTCCGAGTTACCCTGTTGCCTTGGGTATTTTTTAGGGAGAAAATTATTTTTTGTTGCCTATGTTGTTGCATGGCTTTGTGGAAGAATTTTGTATTCCTTTCCCCCTCTTTTAGCCATTGTACTATTGACTTTTGTCTCCATAGAATTTCCTCCCGTTTTCTTTTTTCCTCCAATCTGGTTAGCACCCCTCCTTCTTCCTGTGCTAGCTCCTCTATTCTCCCTTCTTCTATTATTTTCTGTTGTATCCTGCTCATGTCTATTTGGAGTTTTTCTTGGTCCTTTTGAATGTTACCAAATTCTTCTTTGTTCCAGTTCTTAATTTTGCCTTTTAACTCCTTTAATATTAATTGGTGTGTGTGCATCTTGTTCTTTCCTTTTATTTCCTCTTCACTGTTCTGCCACCAGCTTTCCATTTTTCTATGAAGGTTGGGTTTCGCAGCCAAAAGGCTTCAAACCTAAACGGTTTGTTCTGGTTTTGATTATTCATGTGAATTTCAAGTTTTATTGGCAAGTGGTCTGATCCTTGGCATGGTAGGATAGTTGCTTCATAGAATATGTCTTTCCCAAGGAAGTGTTCCGTTGCTAGGAACCTATCCAATCTGGAGGCTATCTGCCTGCTGCTTCCTCTTTTGTTATTCCAGGTGTATTTTCCATTAATGGTATTTATATCAATCATTTTTAGGGCTCCCTCGGTTTCCCTGAATCTTTCCATGTCTACATCCTCCCGTTGCAGTCCTCCCTTATTTTCCTTAGTAGAAGTGATCATATTGAAATCTACCGCTATCACCCACAGTTTTTCTGTGTGCAGGTTTCCCAACTGTTGCAGATGTGTTAGGAAGGCCTCTCTTTCCACCGGTATATGAGGCCCATAAACTGCTGATACTAAGAACCACTCTCTATGTCCTATCATTTTGAATCTCCCTGAGAGGATCCTCTTCATTCCTATCCAATGGTCTACAATAACTTCTGCAGGGTTCCACAAGATTGCAATACCCCCTGCACTCCCTTTTGCATCAAGCGTCATGCATTCATAAGTGGGTTTGATTTTTTTAAGAATCTCCTCCATTTTCTCCCCCGTTATTTTTGTTTCTTGAAGCAACATGATTTGGGGTTTTTCTCTTTTAATCCTCTCTGCCAGGTACCTTTGCTTACCCTTGCTGTTAAGCCCCCTAATATTCCATGATGTAATTATCATTGATAAGGTTGGGTGGTTTGGTGAAAGACCACTGAGAGCGGTACTACTCTTCCTGTATTAACTAGCATTTCTCCCATTACTTGTATTGACTCTTGAAGATTCTTTCTTCCTCTTTTTTTCCTTCCTCTTCCTTTACTTTGTTGTTCTTGGCTGTTGTCAGGTTGTATTCCTAACTGCTCATTTATACCTGTGGTTCCTTGCTCCTGTTTTTCTTTATATTTTTGGAAGATTTCCTTGTATAATTTTTTATCCTCTTCTGGGGTAAACCTCTCATCTAGATTCCTCCACTTGTCTAGTAGTTTCCTCAGAATTTCTTCTTCTGTTGTTAGGTCTTTCCCTTTACTCATATCTATTTCCATGACTTCATTTTCCTGTTTATCCTCCTTTTCTTTTCTCCCCTTTTCACCTATTTCTCTTTGTGCTTTCGATTTAGCGCTGTTTGTTTCTTGATTTATTCTGCATTCCTGTTCTTTTTCCTCTTGGTAGTCCATGACTTGGGTTTCTTCTTCTTCTTCTTCTACCTGCAGGATTTCAAAACTGTTCACCTTATTTGCTTTAGCTCATTGTTCTTTTGTTTCTTCCTTAGGGGTTTCCTTTGTAGGTCTTTTCCTAGTTTTGATCTCTTGAAACCATTCATTATCTTCTGTGTTTTTCCTCTGTTGTTTAGTCTTTCTTTCTTTCTCCTCAGCATTTAAGGGGCATTCCTTGTAGAGGTGCCCATATTCGTGGCATTTTCTGCATCTAAAAGGTATGTGTTCGTAATCCAGAGCCTGCTGCCATACCTCCGTGGTATTTTAGTTCTACTGCTCCTGGTATGGGGTTTGCAATGTTCATGTATACACAGATTCTTGCATAGGAGGTATATCTTCCTTTCTTAGTCAATTCCACTATTTTAACAAAGCTACTTATGGTGTTCCCTATTCCTTCTAGGATCTCTGGGTCCCAAAAATCCATGGGTAATCCAAATAGGCTGACCCATACAGGCGCTGCTAGGAATTTTTCTTTATTCGAGTTGTAGCATTCCTCCCAATACCTCATAAATAAACCTGCATTATTATGGAAATATGGGCCATTTTCAAATACTTTTTCTTTGTCTTGCAGGTTAGAGAAGATTACCGTAAAGAATCTGCGTGCACCTAGCTTCAGCTCTATGTGGCCGCATGGCTGCCATTTCTATTGGATCCATCTTGTCAGGTCTTTCTCAGACAACCAGACACCAATAAACTTTCATATCAATGCATGGTCTTTCATGTAACTTCTGTAATGCTCGAGTTTGTTCATAGGGATGACAAATCTCGGTCTTTCTGTTGCGCATGGCAGGAATTTTCCTTTGCTCCCTACCTGCCATCTTGCTCCAAGGACTGGTCCGGGTGTCCTTTTATCGTCCTTATTTTGCTATTGCTTGTTCCCTCACCCACGGGTGCATCTTTGTAGGAGGGGATCTCTCCCCTCCTAGCCTCCTCTGTCATTTCTGTGCCTCCTGTCCACTTTGTTTTCTGTGTCTGTCTGCTTGTTTTCGAGGTTTTCCACGCCGCCTACCTCATGGCTGCGAGGTCATTAGGGTTGCAGAGCTCCAAGAATCCCTCATCGCAAAGTTAGTAGTTGTTTGCCTCTTAGTTGTGCAACAGGTCTGAGTTAAAATATGGTATTTGAGTTTTATTATAACCTCACTGTAGATGGCTCAGCTAGTTAGACCCAATATTTTGTTAGTTTGGTCTCTAGACAATCATTTGCTTTAATGGACAAACTTATAAAACAATGTATATGTTATTTGAAGTTGCTAAACTTATGTTATCGGGTAGGTTTTTCATTTGGGCAGCCAATAGCACAATGTCATACTTTATATACTTTTTTTACCCAGTAATATAAAGCTGAATATTATAAAAAAAACACAATCATTATTATCTATGTAAAATTAGAATAGACAATAAATAAATATATATATAATATATATATATATATATTATATTATATAATCATCATTTATTGTAGTTGAGAACTCATATAAAATTATGAAGGTAAAAGTAGAGCTTATTAAGAGTTGTAGGTATAGAGAAAGGTCCAACTCCTGATATGTCTAAACAAAACTTTAACTTTTTATAATGCATTTAGTAATATTTATATCAAGAGAAGTGGGTTATAGTTGATAGTGGATAGTTATCTTGACCCATTGGATAGTTTGGTTGTTAATTAATACTATTTGTTTATTGGCATGATCAAGTGGGTTATAGTTGATAGTGGATAGTTATCTTGACCCATTGGATAGTTTGGTTATTAATTAATATTATTTGTTTAGGGGCATGATCAAACTTTTAATTATGAGATTCAAAAGATAGTTGAATTTTTTAGGATGTTTAGACATCTAGGACTTAGTTAAATTTAATTTAGTTTAATATGTCTATTAAATAAAAGTGTGTTTTTTATATTGTTTTTTTAATATGCATTAGTTGCATTGTAATCTGATGGTCGTGATATGTTCTAGTTGCATTGTAATATGATGGTCGTGATATGTTCTAGGTATAGAGTGATCTAATGGCTCATATTCTCCTCGATACAACAACTATTGATTCGTGATTAACATATGATTGGTTCATGATCTCTATTTAAAGGGTATGGAGGGTCATGACTAACAATTAATTGTGAGAACTCTCTTATGTCAAATATTTTATTTTTCATTAATAAAATTGCCTCAAGTGGCCATGTTGGCTAGGGTAGTGGATTGTCTCCCTCTCAAAGGGTTTTAACCATGTAAAAATATTAGAATTTTCATCTTTGATTTGGTTGTGTAAGTAGTTATTGAAGGTACTCATCCCGTGTGGAATACCTTGCTTACCCAAACATTATATCAAAGCCCATTTGAAGAACTGAGTCTCATTGATGATTGATATCTTAAGCCCATGTTGTTGCATTTCCAAGATCTATTATTTTTGTACCATTTTGGCCTCAATGGACTATTCTTGGTTGCATCTAGAGTGTTGTTTTTAGTTAAGAATTCCTTGTGTTTCATATCAAAAGGTTTTTTCTTTTCCAAGATAAAACATTTTTCATCAGATCCGAAAGTATACATTCTAATACACCCTTTTTTCTTATAGAGTTCATATTTCAGTTTTCTATTTTTATTCTCAATTTTCTATTCTTTTTGTTCTATGTATTCTCTTTTCCTTGTGCTCTGTGCAATCTTGGCAAATCATAAACAAAGCGAAATTTTTTTCTTGACTATGTATGTTCTCTATCATGTGTTTTTTGCAATCTTGATGAATAAAAAACAATGAGAAAATTTGCATTTCCTCGGTAAAATAACCAAGATCTAACCCCATTATTGTCGAGTTTTAGGTTTTTTTTTTTTTCCAAACTACGGTTTATTTTTGGATGAGCACATATTTTCTAGCAAGCACATAGTTCAAGGCAGAGCTCCAACAATAAGAATAACCACCCCACCCTCCTTCACTACTATTGATATGTCTTTTGCAATAGCTCATTTGGTCAAAAGTTTTATTTAGTAAGAGATCTTGAGTTAAAATATCTTTTTTTGAGTTAGTTTTTGCAAAATTTCATGCAAACATAAGCTATTTTATAACTTTATTGTAGAGATTATTTCACTTGTCATATAAAAGTGAATCAATATAAAATTACTTTAATTTTGTTTAAGTTTTTATTTCATGCAACTTTAATTTATAAAGTAACTTCATTGTAAAAGTGATTCCCACTTGTTTTTTAAAAATGAGTCACTACAAAGTAATTCATGACCCTTTCAATTACTTTTAATTATCTTAATGAGAAATTAATCAGTTGTGCATTGAAATTGTCAATCCAAAGTTTGTTTGGAACTTATGAACAATCATGCACAATCTATGCTAGTGCAATCTGTTGTGTCATGAAGTTGTAGTAATATATTGGTTTTCACATTTCAGGATATGGATGCTTTCATAGGTCACTGGGTTAACAAATTACAATGTCTTTTTTTCTTGGCATTCAGAATGGAGAACATCTCAATAGCTTAGGTTACAAATTAAAATTAATTGCGGGTTTTTATTGAGTTGATTTGCAACATTCCCACAAGTGGTACTAAATCCACGTCTAAAAATTCCATCCTAGATGAGTCATTGTTTCTGATTTCGTCCTCCGGCCATTGGTATAGAGACATCCTTGTGTATTTCCATACCTAGACTTTGTGTTCTAATACCTCTCACTCTAAGAAGCGATTTATTTGATATCAAGACAAAGATTATATAATCAGTAGTAACAGTATTTATCGACGTGGCATTAATACAATTTTCTGAAAGTGCCTCACCCATGAGGAGGTCGAGAAAGTCCTTAATGAATGTCACTTAGGGTCAAGTGGTAGTCATTTATCTGGTTATGCTACTACATATAAGATCTTATGTGCTCGTTAATTTTGGCCTGCCATTTTTTGTGATTGTATTCTCGTTGTCCAAAAGTGTCATTCCTACAAGATTTTTTATTGTGAGAATCGTGCTCCGCCTACACCTATGCATAATGTTATCATTCTAGGTCCTTTTACAAAATGGGTTATCGATTTCATGACATGTAACCCTCACTCAGCTGAGGGCATAGCTACATCATTGTAATGGTTGATTACTTTACCAAATAGACCATGGTGACACTTACATTTAGAAATATTGGCTAAACAACTGCATATTTCTTTTTCAATCATGTTATCGCACGGTTTGGTGTTCCACAAGCCATAGTTACGGATCACAAAAAGAATTTCAGAATCATATGATGACCGAAGTAATTGCCAAGATGGGACTTTCCCATGAAATTTCCACTCCCTACTATCCACAGGCGAATGGACAAGTAGAGGCTATCAATGAGGTTCTTAAAACTATGCTTCAACGCATGATAGGGGTCCATAAATTGGACTAGCATTTTCTTATTTTTTCTTACTATGGGAATATCGAACCTCTGTTAGGACTTATATCATATTTACATTGATTCACTTGGTTTATGGTCTGGAAGTTATCCTTCCAATAGAATGTGAGATTTCATCATTGAAACTGGCTATAGAACTTCTTTCTGCCAGTTCTGCAAAAGAGTAACGTCTTTTACATCTCACATTGATGCCACTTTAGCTAATGAAGCTCATAAGAGATGTATCAAGGCGTAGTATGACAAGAGTCTCAAGACTCACGTCTTCTCAGAAGGAGACCTTGTTTTTCTTTACGATCAAGAGTCTAATAAATTAGGTTTAGGAAAGTTCAAGCCAATGTGGCTAGGTCCATATATTTTCAAACGTGTTCTTGCAAAAGGGGCATATGAGCTAGTAGATTTTGATGGAGTTCCACTGGCACAACCTAGAAATGAGTTGTACCTTAAAAAATACTATGCTTGATTTTATGTGGTACATTGTGTACATGTTCTATATAGGTGTGTTCAATGTATTTTCATTGTGTCCCTTCAGAATTTCCTTCAGTTTCTGTTAATATTGTTTACATTTCGTTTGCAGATGTCGACATCCTTGGAACCATTTGTTGGTTATGCTGATGGTGCTAGCCATAGTACTCAGAACCTATCTTTCGCAGTGTGGGCCATATTTTCTCCAAATGGCGAGTTAGTGTTTCTACAAGCTAGTATTTGTCTCGGTCGCTCTACCAATAAAGTCGTTGAGTATAATGCAGTGATCAAAATACTATTTGATGTTATTTCACATGGTATCTGTCATATAGTCATCAAATTTGGCTCACATCTTGTAGTAATACAATTGACTAATGTCTACTCAATTAGAATTCCAACTATGCTTCGCATGTTCTTAAGCGCTACCTTCTAGAAAGACACTTTGATTACACCCAATATCAACACGTTTCTATAAAACTAAATATATTGATAGATGCATTAACTAATCATGTTCTAGATAGACATTTGCGACGCATGTAAATAATTTTAATACACATCACATCAATTGAAAACCATAATAGAAACATAGGAAACACTGAAGATA
>APFE030542870.1:5142-24008 GCA_000404065.3 Pinus taeda | reverse complement strand
TAATGTTTGTTTTTACAAAAAAATTAAATCTCGAGAAACATATGGCCACACGGCCTATCATATCCAAAACTATACATGCAAATATGGCAGTATGCCTCCTATTAAACTAATCATAATGCTCATGATAGCATGTCATTGCACGAGCTATCTTACGCAGTAGCTGATTGATACGCCCTCGCACTCAAATAGTATGTCGTTGTTATCTCATAGGAAGTTGGTCGACCGTGGTCTCAACTATGCCATGTGTCAACTCCTCCATATGACACTCTACCTCTGTGAGGGTCTCTGCTATGTTGAGGTCATGTAGTACTTCTTGTCCCACTGGCCACATGTAACATAGAGCTAACAACCAATCTGGTGGTAATCAACAGGGTCGTTTGTAGATGTAATTGGGTCACGTATTTATCTCGATTTTCCTATCCTTGGTCGACTGGGCTCGAGGTCTGCAATGGGCGGTGACATAATCCTTGACTCTTTCTCCTCCCCTTCTCATGCATCTGAAAGGGATGGGGGCACCTCGTCTAGATAGACCTGTAAAGACATATATGTCTTCTACCTTTATCTTAAGACGATGTGCTCCTAGCTTGAATGCATGTGCTTAAACATCCCATGCATGAATAAGATATTTAAGTAATTCCATTTGTTGCCTCATTTCAGGAACCCAGAAGAATTTTAGAAATCCACAATTTCTTAGTGCCTGGATGGTAGTAGGGACATTTGATGTTCTCTTTCTCACCAAATCAAAGACATTTTGTAGCAATGAATTCTTGAAACATCGCAAAGAGACTCACTAGGATTGATTTCATGAAAATAATTGACAAATTTGGGTTTTGCACCTAACGCATCCCCCCTAAGGGAGGACAATGCGTTGTATTCCCCCCTCTAGTGTTAAGTATTCAGGACCAATGCACCTTTCAACCTTCTAGGGGTGCACTAATCCAGAGGTGCAATATTTTTGCCCTACGACCTCCAAAAACCTAAAAAATGTGCATGAAACTGCAAAATTCCACCATGAAAAGAAAGAGAAAGGTCTTAGCTCTTACCTGGAAGTGATGACACTCGAAATGATCCTCTGGATTGACCACAATCAACTGTAGAATATTAAGGGTAAAAAGCATTCAAAGCTCCAATGCCAAATGGTGAATGTGAAATGATAAAAATGAATTGTCATTTTATATATTTATGGTCATTTATCCATTATTTTATTCATATTTAATGTTTTTGCCTAGTTACAGTTCAATTTTATCATGAAACTGGTATTTTTAATCCATTTGATGGTGTTTTGAGCAGTTCAACAGTTGTTTAACATATT
Source organism: Pinus taeda (assembly GCA_000404065.3). Classification (NCBI taxonomy): domain Eukaryota; kingdom Viridiplantae; phylum Streptophyta; class Pinopsida; order Pinales; family Pinaceae; genus Pinus; species Pinus taeda. The sequence goes on along the minus strand of APFE030542870.1, from coordinate 22,696 downwards.
TTTGTTGTGTTTTAACTTAAATAAGATCATTTTGACTAAGAGTAAACTTTTATCACTTTTTCGGGATCTATAAAATTACGAAAAAGGAACACCCCTCGAGTCCTACTTCAGCTCTTTTCAGACTCCCAAAATATGAAAATATTCTCGGGCACTTGTATTTTTCAAAGTCGTTAAAGTAAATTAAAATAAGTTTACTCAATATAATTTTAGCCCTTTTCTGGACTGAGATAGAGTACTTATGAAAAAGGAATACCTTAGTCGAACATGGCTAAGAGGTTCTCCTGAGCATAATTTTATGCCTTTTCAGACTCAAGAGACTATCTACAAAAAGGAACCTTTAGAGTTTTCTTTTTCACCTATTTTTCAAACTCTCTAAACATGAAAAATATGTCAAGTTTTCAACTTCGATGGAATCGTTAAAACATCAAACAACGATGGGCTTGTTGATCATGATGGGACTGAACCACTCCTTCTCTTGGTTTGTTAAGCATATTCAGAGGGATTCACTCGAAGGATGAACTTACAAATCAAGCATATGTTATCCTCCTCAAGCTTGTCAAAAATAAATGGGTACTGACAAGAAATGGTTGGGGAAATTGGGAAAATGGGATACTCCACTTGTTAATGGTAGCATGTCGCTCTTGAAGACGTCACTATTCTACTTCATCTTCGTTGCTATTGGGTTGGAAAATATTCTTGTATTTTGGTTTATCATAACTTTTCAAAGCATCCTTTTTGGTTTTGGGTCAATGCTGCCAACTCCATTTTACTATCATCGTTGCATTCAAGAGAATTCATTCAATCGATATCAGCTACAACACTTTTAAGCCTTCATTCCATGTCTACCTTTCTTGATCTAGTTCAATATCAACATTATTCTGAACATTTTTTCTCAAATCATCATACCTATTTCGTGTCGTTGATGGGGGATACATAAAGGCCCTCCTGTGATGGTTCACTTCCTTTCGACATCATATCATTATCCAAGAAGTTGACTTAGAAACATCCCTTTGGTACCTTGATGATTGCATACATCAATGGTAAGTTTCCTCGCTCTCGGTGACAGGTTTACATCATTGGCCTTCACCCAAAAGATTATGTGTGGTGTTCGACATCAACTCATTCATTCACACCATATGATTTGTACTAGGGTATGTTGAGATCCATTAACATAATCAGTGGTTTTCTCTCGCATTTGTTAATGACTTACATCATTGGTTGGTAATCATATGGTGTCTATCATGTTCAACTCCAGCTCATTGATTCACATAGTTAGACTCATACATTGGATGGTCATGTGAACGAGATAGAAGACCCTGGATCTAGTTTCATCCATTTGGGCTGTGATTTCAAGAGTAATAAAAAATCATAGTGTTTGATGGCTATGATCATAGAGACATTCATCTAGTCATGGGTCCACCATCAGTCATCCATGGACATGTTTATTGGTCATTGTACATGTATTGGTAGCTTAGGTGTTGAGTATGGGTATGCCTCCCTTGGTAAATATATCATGATGTAAATGTATTGTAACAGATGATGATCTCACAAGTTGTTCTTAATCCTGACTCGTAACAAGGTAAAGAACTTCAGTCATCAGTTTCCATTTTTGACTTTGTGCTTTAAGGGGCAATCTATTATAGGCCATTTTGTTGCATCTAGTAAATAGGCCTTAAATAGGATCAATTCACATCCTTCAACATATTGTCATCATCCCTACATAAAGCCCTAAGCATGACTATGCTGAATCCATGAGTTTTTGCTATTAACTATTGAATTCCCAAAATTTTAAGCCTCAGAACACCATGTCCCTTTAGGGACGAGCATTGACTACCAAGTTGACCATCTTTTCACCCACGTTGATCATCAACAAGTTGCTCAGTCTTGGGGGTGTGCTAATTCTAGAAATTAGGGAAAAATAAATCAAATCCCGAAGCTTCCTCTTCCAGAAGCTTCCCAAGTTTGTTTCAATGATTTACCTTCGATCAAAAATTGAATCCTATCTAATTCCACCTTAGAGAAATCACCATCTTATCCCTTGAGCTCATCCTCCCGTCACATTTGGATATCAAGCCTAGATTAGTAAATGGATAAGAATTCATGAACTACCTCCCACATCTATATATTTATGACCATCCATGGGAAAGGGGTTGGATTTTGGAGATTGATTCTACCCCCATGCTATTGATTTGAGAGTCATTATTCCATGCTAATTAGGGTGACATAGAGGCATACTTTGTGTCAAGGAAAGGACAAGTAAACCTGGGGAGCTCTTCTAGAAGATCAACTCCTATTTTTGGTTATAAGTCTCTACATTTCTATTAATACAAAGAGTAGATTGTTTTCCTATATATGATGTTATGATATCATGTATTTCAATACCATGTTTATCTATTGAATGACGTGATTGGATTATTCTACATATATGTTGTAGATCTTTGGTTTGCCCGATTTGATTGTGAGGGTTCTAATTATAGCAATTGGAGCTAGGAATGGAGCATAAAAGTTGAGGAAGGAGTGAAGCTTGCGACAAATTCCAGGTAGGCCTCATCCCATCATTAAATTACTTTAAGGAATACATTGTGCCCTTTTCTTTCTATTGTTCTAGGTTAATCCACTCCAGCAGACCTAGGGAATACACTTTTGTCCGCAGTCGTAGATTTCGTATAACAGTCACAAAATCGGATGAAACAACAAGCATATCAACATAGTAGTGAAAGTTAATTTGAAGTGGGGGATTGAGTATTTGTGATACTAGAAACAAATAAATGTATGTCCCTAAAGCAATAAAAGAAGGAAAATAAATTAGTTATAAGCAATAAATTAGTTAAGGATTGGAAGTATGCCTTACAAATAGGAGTTGGCTCCATATTCACATGTACATAGTCTTCTATGTTTCTACCATAGATTAATTAATAAGGGAAAATAATACTAGAACCATAAATAATTTTGGAAACAAGGACTAAGCAGTTGATAAATCAAGCATTTAATAAGTACCTCGTCACATGGAAGAAACTACTAGTGGAAGAAGCGACACGGGAACATGAATTATTCATGTAGTAACACCCACAGATAGTCAAGTGTCGAGGAAAACACATATTTGAAAGGGAAGAGAATCTTAAGCCATATATAAGCCCCGTATCAACCCAAAAACCCCTTATTAAGCCTTAGATATTGAGTGATTGCATTTCTATTGTTATAATGCTATCTAGGCTAGAAACCCTCACAGTCCCATTTATTATAATTGTACCCTTCATCTCTTGTATATGTGGAAATTTGGGGTATATTTTGGATGAATTTCCTTAACAGAAATCTAATTACACCAAAATAATCCTAACTACCCCAAGGAGAAACCATATTTCCACAAAGAGATTTTAAAATTGATAAAAGGGAAATTATTATTTGTTGGAACTCCTCTCATTATTATTTGTTGTGACAAATTTATTTGGGCAAGCAATCATCAAGGAATTCTGTAAATACATTTAAATATTATTAAGAGAAAATTGAAAGGGCTTTTTCTTCAAGTCAGCCTCACTAAATGAAGGATCTCATTAGCACAGAAGACCCCCTTGGCTCCTCGACAATTTGGTATAAATTAGAGGCCTTATATCTCATTCAAACACATCAAGAGCATATCATGTATGAAGAAATATCCCTGAGGTAGCTGCAGACTCAATAAGCGCTAGCCAACTTGGAGAAGAAGTTTAGCATTTTTCCTGTTTGTATCAAGACCAAATTCTTGACCAGAATTAAGGCTAGGCATAATCGACTAGTTTTTTCAGCTTTGGTGTGGTCTCCATCTTGGTCTCAATTTTGTTCTTGGGCACCAGTAACCACCACAATGTGGGCATATTCATTTTCCCTACGGTCAATGCCACACTCTGAGTTCAAGCATTGGGTGCCAACGGTGCCCCGGGAGCAAGAACATTGGGCCACGGTGGGAAACGTAGGTAGGCAGGTGTCACCAAGGAAACTACATGTCGCCACATCCGACAAAAGGGATACCTGTCGATCAAACGACTCTCACTCCCCCGCACCTAAGACATGAGAAGGTTAACTTGCAAAGGTTGTGCGAAGAATACCATGTGTCAGCAACGCGAGCCTCCTACATGAACTTGCGGCTTGATATTTCTACCCCTCACCCTATGCGAAATGCTTCCATGCATCTTCACCCATGCCAATTGGCTCGTTGTCAAACTGCATGACCCATCACTTGCCACTCATCACCACATCATCCCCCACATGGACCCACTGTGTCCCTTCTCTCCACATCCACCTCATATGCCATGGCACCCACCACATCTATAGCCACATCTCCACTAAGTCCACCCATTTCTTTCTACATGTCCCAATCTCATTGTCTCAGTTTGTCACCAAGTCATCACAAGAGCATCAATGAAGAAGATACCACACACTATTAGATGATGGAGGTAGTTATCCATCTGACAATCGCGACAAGTTTAACATCATAAAGTTGCACAGTGGATAGCCAATCCAGGGGTTGCAGAGTTGGACACATGTTAACCCCTCATCACTTCTGCACCACCTCTAGGCCCTTCACGACTAGGAGCTCGACAATGCGAAGTAACGCCAGGTGGCACCTTCCACTAACGGGAGACCAATGAAATCTAGACATGTGTCCATGCCTCCCACGTGTCTCAAAAAGTTCCTATATAAGGACCCAAAAGGCCATATTTTACGCTGGTCACGGGAATTCTTCACTGTGAACTCATGTCAGCTCATCTTTGTGGTTTAAAAATGTTAATTCACGAGTTTCAACCAGAGATCCTTCATGTCTTCTCTTCTCTTGGTCAATTATGGTGCCTTTCTTTGGCCTTAAGCTTTTGCAATGCAAAATCTATTTCTCTAGTTCCTACGTACAAACACATAATGAGAAGAAGTCTCCTTTGTCACCTATGTTTCCATAAAAATAAACCTCCTCTTAACACCTCAGAAGACACGTAAAAGTCGTAGGACTATGTCGTCATTGGTTGGAACCATTAGCAAGGATCTAGGGTTTGATCCTTTTATCTTCCAACCCTCAAATTTCCTTCTCCCACACACACTCCTCATACCAATTTAAGTCTTGAGTGGCACACCCATATCTTACTGTACTTATCCCTAAGTCTACACTTGGTACTTTATTGCTTGCCTTGGAAATTCTAGGACTAATTCATGCAATGACCTCTTGTCTTCCCTAAAGGGACTATGCAAGTTATAAAGGTGAGGGTGAATATGCTCATCATTTAAGTGTTTATATTGAGGCTAAGAGAGTTCCTGCATCACCCCTCGATCTTGGGAAACGTCCTTGTAGCTCAACAGAACAAAGGGATATGCAAGTTGTGTGCTTGAAGCTCGAGGATACCCAACTTTCATCTCTAGAATTGCTAAGAAATATGAAGAGGGCTGAAGTAGAACTCCATTGGGTGAAAGAGTGTGTCAAGAGGTTAGAGATTGATTCCCACTTGCTAGAAAAACCCTCTTGGAGAAGGGAAAAAATAATGATCTAGGAGAAAGCTTCCAAGCTAATAAGCAAGCCCTAGGAGCGATTAGAACTAGTGTAGGAAAATATCGAAATGATTATAATGACTCATAAAAAATTAGAGATTCTCGAGGCACAAACTAGAACAACCTTGTGTAAAATCAAAGTGACATTCAACTTCTTAAACCATATGGCCAAACAAGAATTTAGGAAAGCAAACTTTGATCATTCCCGCTTGGTCGTAAGAGCAGCCCAGGTAGAAAGAAAGCACAAGATGATAGCGCAGATAGAAGAGAAAGTCGATACCATGGCTGAAGGGAGATGTGAAAAATTGTTCGCAAAAGGGGTTTACCATCATTCTTCAATGAACAAGTAAACCTATTTCCAAAGGAGTTTATCCTGGATAGTTTATGTCATGTTGAGGACAACCAAATTAGTGCCAAAGATGAGGAAAAAACCTCACAAGAAGAGGATCTGACAGGTCTTTACAAGTAGTGCTTTGAAACCCTATTTATGTTGAAGTAAATTTTCAAGGGATAGGAAGAAGTTAATTAGAAACCTATTATGGACCTAGAGATGGAAATACCCAAAGTATGGTTGGGTGAGATGCTGACAAAAGAAGAGTGGGTTAGTATGTGGGAGGTATATCGATTGGATGTATACATAGAAGCCATAGAAATACCAAAGGAGACTTATATGTTAGCAAGTAGGAAAGGCGGATCCTTCAGTCATTCTGGGCCATCCAAGTCAATATAGTGACTCGACTTAGTCAATGCCCAAGAGTGAGATAGAAGGTGACACCCAGCTAGAAGAGGGAATGTTGGAATCAAAGCCAAATCTTGAGGGGCTGACTCTGCAACCATGAAATTTTCAAAATTTAACTCTTAGAAGAAGTTAGTTATACTATAGCTGGAAATTTCGTAAAAGAAATTGAGTGGTTTTATGTTTACCACTAGTAGTTTAAGGTAGGACCAAGCTCTTGGAGTGCCTATATATAGGCCTCATTTTGAAATGTAAAATGGGGGGGGAGGATATTAGCTGTAGGAGAAACTCTGCCAAATTTTTTGGTGAATTGTTGGGAAGTCTTAAAGCAGTGTTGGGGAAGAATTTTGAAGTAACTCTTGGGTTGTATGTTTCTCTCATCATGTATGTGTTCATGTCACCTTTATTTTGAAGTTTATTACTAATGAAAGGAGAGTTTCTGCAATTTTCATGGCATCTTGAGTTTTAAACCTGATCTATTGTGCAAATTGTGTAGAATTGTTTAAATATTTAGGCTGAAATGAATTTTAGAATCAGTATGATGGTTTGTTTCAGTTTTGCAAGATCTATCAAGCTAGCTTGAAGAGTATCTTGACTTTCTTGATTTTTTTTGCAAGGGTTTCAAAAGAACAAGTAAATTTTCATAATTATGTGTTTTCTAATGGATGAATTATTAATTGCTCAGTCATCCACCAAGGTTTATTTGGTTTAAATAAATTCTTAATTGCTCCTTTAAGTTGGGTAAAACTTGATTCTCGATATTTCATCCATCTTTTATTTTTTTTAATTTTCATGTCAAACCCAAGGGTTATGAATGCTCCTACCAAAAATTAATGAAAATGTGGCTCAGAAAAAGACTCAACCTAATGGTGTTTTCCTCCCAACCTTGATCCCAAACACTCTCTAATTATTAGCTACCCTAAGACAGATTTAACACAGATTTATAGGTTAATTGTATACATCATGTGCTCATGAAGAACAATTAAAGAAAGTCAACATGAACAATTTTTGGAATTATATGCAGTTTTGATTATGTTATTTTTTTATTGCAATTAATCATCAAGGTAAAACAATACAAATCAGTACAATGATTCAATTTTATGGTTGTGAGGGGATTCAACATGTTATTTCTTTTCTTGTGACATTTAAAGGGGAGAACAAAATGCATGTGGCTTGAATGTGTAATGTAGGTTTATTATAATTGATGATTCAAGTCTAAATTTTGTAATCATATATAAATTTCATAAATAAATTAATATATGGTTTTTCTATTTGTTGCAATATCATCATACATAAGTCCTTATTTGGAAAAGAACAAAAATAAACCAACACCACGATAGCGCCAAACACAAGTAATACTTCTCAAAGTTAGGGTGATCACAATTGAGAAATAAATTCAAATATTCCCATAGAGTAAACATAAAATAGAACCCAATTAAATGTTCTTACACTCTGCACCATAGCATAGTGTGGTGTGCCTTTGGGGAGCCAACAGGTCAATTTCTTGTGTTTGGTCTGGATAGGTTGAAGGAGTTGTTGGCCAAGTTTATAAGAAGTATTTTTGGTTTTTTTTTGGAGCATATATCCATGTGATATTGGCCACAGGTGTAGAGTCTCTTAGGAAAGGGTTGATCCCTATTACAATTTTTTAGAGAGGGTTGTATGCCCTATTTTGAAGGATAGAAAGTTTAGGGATAATGCTAGTGCTCAGCCACATCTGTTGAGGGTCAATTCTAAGCATGATTGAAGGTGAATTTTACTTGAGAACATGGTTAAATGATTTTTGTTTGTTACATGAGGGATGAGCCCTAGTAGGAGCAGATCTAAGTTAAGAAATTAGGATGAGTTACCTAGAGTGACAACGTAGAAGGTCAGGACCTTGCGGAAAAGGAAAATGAAGGTTTTGGGATGGTTTGGAGGTTGTGTTGTAGGGCTGACTTGGCTATTGTAGGAAGCACCAATAGAGGGTTGAACATCCCTCAGTTCTATGCATAGGTAAAGATATAATTGAGGGTAGGAAGGGCATCCTTCAGAGGTATTTCTTTCCAATTTTATGAATGGAAGTGACCTTATGACTGTGATGTGTGGTTTTGTCCCTATGACAATGATGAATGTCAGTGGCCTTATGACTATGATGTATGGTTGTGTCCTTATGAAAATGATGTATGGTAGTGACCTTATGACTATTATGTATGCCTATGTCCCTATGATGGCAATGTATGGAAGTGTCCTCATGATAGTGATGTAAGGCATTGTTCTTATGGCAGTGATGTGATGTATGACATTATTCTTATGGTAGTATCCTTATGATAGTGATAGTTAGTTTTGATACTAGTTCTTATATGGTAGTGATACTTGATCTTATGGTTGTGATTATATCAATGTGACACCTACTCCCTTGGAAATTAGAGATAAAGGAAAATGCTACATGTGACAGTGATATGGAGGCAACCTTTATGAGTTGATTTATTGATCATTACGAGACCTATCAGAGGTCTTGAGGTGGGCTTATGAATGCCTCTTGTTAGGGTTTTTACTTCCTTCTCGTGAGGACCTTATTGGCCTTAGAAGGCATAATGTGATTGATAATGATAGACTTATGTCTCATTATAATTGTACTTTGTCTCTCAACTAAACATTTGATGAATATCTAAGAAGAAAAAGAATTGATTTTTGGGTTTTCCCCCTTGTGGGGTTTTTCCCTAGTCTCTAACCTAAATTCTGCGGTCTCTATTGTGTATACTTTTCTTCTAATGTTCCTTATTTTTTCGTTGTATTTTTGATCTAGATATCAGGGGATAAGTGTTGGGAATAATAATCTGAGGGCGGATAAATCAATATTTACAAATCAATAATTTTTCATTTCATAATCAGATTTATATACGCTACTTCAGTGAAGGGAAATCGTGTGTGATCGCAACTTTTAGTTAGGTAACCAGCATATATCCAGTGAACTTATGATTTAGTTAATTCATCATATGTTGATCTTTAGTACCCATGTGCAGTAATAACAGAATAAACCATGACACGTAAGCAACACACATGACACCAAGATTTAAGGGGGAAACCTAAAGTGGGAGAAAAACCACCTGATACTATCGTCTCTGTCTTATTTTAATATAAAAAAAAATTGTTTGCAATCTTGTACTAATGCAGACTCATACTAGTATGAGGGAACCCACTTGCAGAAGGCTACAACCTTCTCTCGTTCTCCAGCTTCTACTGGAAGGGAGATACAACCCCCTAACTCTTGTACTAGCTAATATGTTTAACAGTACATAGGCGTTGGCCTGCAGAAGGCTACGAGCTTTGCTCTTCCTCCAGGGACCACGTTCCATAAATTTTTCAGACTAGATACTCCTGGTACACAACAACACAATATGAAGGCCACGTTTCATCCAATTTTCGCACTGGACCCATCAATAACATTGAAGCTCAAACTCAATAATAACTGCATCAACCAATAATCAGTCAATCTGAACATTAAGATCATTGTCACCAGAACACTATGCTGAACCCAGAAAACTGCATCGAGAACCAAAACCAACTGCAACCTCAAAAATCATATGTTAGAATGTATATGCTACTTCAATGAAGCCAGCCTGCATGTATACGCTACTTCCTTTAATCCAACCTTCGTATACCTATAAAAATACTTAATCATAAAAATTCCAAACCAAGAACTATACCAACCAGTAGAATTTTGAATATCTACTATCAAATTACAAAATTCTAAATAGAGAGCAGCAAAGATCACCCTTCTCACTTAAACAATTAATCAATCAGACTCAATCTCCTTATACAGTCAGTGCTACATTCAGATCTAATGAAGACATAATTGACAGACAATAGTAAAACAACAACACTAATTATATAGATATGTCATCTCTGAACATCAAGCTTTTCTTTTGCATAAGCTACTTGGAAGAGCCAAACCAGTGTGTATATGCACCTTCACCAAGGTGAGCCAACGTATAGATCTACAAATACTAACTTAAAACTTCACAGCTATTCCAAATTCAGTCATACCTGGATCATAACATTTACAAGATAAAACATGCATTACCAGTCAGATTTAGCCTAGCAATTATCAGATCATATCATAACCATATCCCCTTACAACATAAGATATACTTCAGATAGAAGTATTCATGAAAAAACCCTTTCACTTTCACACTTGGCCCTTTGATCTTCTCCTCGTTATATAGTTTTAGTCTTTCTTAATACCTCAGACCAAAACAACACTTAGAACCAGTGGTATTCCTGGACGGGATCAAATATCCATTACTCCACTCAATATTGTGGGCTAATACCATGGTATTGACCCTTGGTATACTTTTAACCTTAATTTTCCATCCCATGCACTTTTCCTTCTGTAAAAGTGCGTTCATACGTATACACACCTTTTTTTTTCTGTAAACCCGCTTGTATATGCTACTTGGACAAGGTCAACCTATGTATACAACTTAAAGTAATTTAAGACATCCTTTTTCTTCAACTTCTTGATTCTGATCTGTAGTCCTTTGTTCCAACATCCTGTTCTTCTGTACCATTGCCCTGTTATCTCTGAATTGACCTATTACAATGTGAATTTCCCTTTATCAAATCTGGAATGACATGTGAGTGAGTTGGCATCAATGACAACACATGTATCATAATGCCAAGAATCTCCCCCTTTGGACTTGATAGCAACCATATTGGTGTTTATTACTTCAAGTTGTAGAACCTGTTAGATATATCAAACAACACCAATATACTCTCCCCCTTTGACATCAAGGGCAAAGGGTGGACCAAGATATTTCCCCCCTTTGAAATAGACTATGTTGTCCATGCTCCCCCTGATTACATGTAGAGTTTGCATAAATATTTTTAAAAAGAATAACATAACTCTATAACTCAACTATGTGAGTATGAACTTCCTATCACCAATGACTCATACATACATAAATCACCCAACCGATTGGGGATATACCAAATGTTCATACATCAATGAAAAATTGCAATTATTACATCATCCTTCCCATTGCATAGTGTGGGTAAAAATTACATCATATGTCTGAAAGGACTCATTAATAGAGTATGATAGAAAGAGACATATTATTACACCATAGTCTTTACATGATCTTTACAACAAATGATATGAATATCTGAAACCATAGTTGAATTCAGCCACCATGATGCAAATAATGCATAATGTTTTTTTAAGGCTAATGCTCCCCTGAACCTGTGCTAACTGTGCATTGTCAACAAATCATTCATCAATGCATCTTCATCAATCAAATAAACAACAATGAACAAAGCATATCAGTAGACTGTAACCATCAATATCAAACAGAAGACCCATGTCAGAAACTGATTTTGAATCTAACCCACTGTTTTTCTATTAGAAAAAAACATACACTCCCGTAGCCACATAAACTCACGTATATACACGACTCTGCTTCATGAAACCCGCGTATAGGAAACATTCCTCTGAAAACTGGATTTAATAGCAAGATGATGCAGAAACTACTCCCAGCTTTTGTCTAAGATATTCAATTGTTTCTTTGGGAAGGGATTTTGTAAATATATCAACAACCTGTTCTTTGGAGGAAACATACTCCAATTTAACCTTTGTTCAAGCACGTGTTCTCGTCGAAAGTGGTACTTAAAGGATATGTGCTTGGTCTTGGAGTGCATGACTGGAATTTTTGAAATGCTAATGGCACTTGTATTATCACATAGAATGGAGATGGGTGGAGAACATGTGATTTGAATATCTTGCAATGTTTACATCATCCAAAGTAGTTATGTGCAGCAAGATGCAACAGCCACATATTATGCTTCAGCTGAAGATAAGGCAATCGAACTTTGTTTCTTGCTGAACCAAGACACTAATTGTGATCCCATATAGAATGCACCTCCACTAGTGCTTTTTCGATCATCAATATTTCCTGCCCAATCTTCATCTGTATATGCATGAAGAGTGAAATTTGTCTCTTTAGGATACCGTAGACCAAAGTCTTGATTTCCTTGGAGATATTTGAATATTCTCTTTACAACCTGAAGATGTGATTCCTTTAGATTGGCTTGGAATCTTCCAACAATTCCTCCTGCATACATGATATCTAGTCTGGTACATGTTAGATAAAGTAGACTTCCAGTCATATATTTGTATGTTGGTTGATTCACTGTAGGTGATTCATCGTTAGAACCGAGACTACATCCTATTACCATTGAAGTACATACTAGTTTAAAATCTTCCATTCCGTACTTCTTCAAAATCTGCGTGAGATATTTAGTTTGTGAAAGAAAAATGCCATCTTTTGTTTGTTGTACTTATAGACCAAGAAAATAAGTTAATTCACCAAGTAAGGACATTTCAAATTCTTGCTGCATAACAGAAGCAAAGTTCTAACTCATAGATTCTTCATTGCTACCAAAGATGATATCATCAACATAAACAACAATAATTAACAGTTTATCATTCTCAACCTTTGTGCATAAGTTGATGTCTGTAGATCCTTTTGTGAAACCTTGTTGTTGTATATATTTGTCAATACGATAATACCAAGCCCTTGGAGCTTGTTTCAATCCATATAGATCCTTTTTGAGCTTGCATACAAGCTTTGCATCATTTCCTAGAATGAATCCTTCTCGTTGTTCAATATAAACTTCTTCTTCTAAATATCCATTAAGAAATGCAGATTTTACATCCATTTGATACACTTTGAATTTCTGAAAACTTGGAAGAGAAAGAAACATTCTTATGGCTTCAAGTCTGGCAATAGGTGAAAATGTTTCTTCAAAGTATATACGTTCTTGTTGAGCATACCCTTTACAAACAAGTCTTGCTTTACTTCTAATAACCTCTCCATTTTCATTCAACTTATTCTTGAATATCCATTTTGTTCCTATGACATTTTTATCATGAGGTCTTGGAACTAATTCCCAAGTATCATTCTTTTCAATTTGGTCAAGTTCTTCTAATCCATATTTAAACAGGAACACAAGAAATTACAGATATAACCATAAATACAAAGATGCAATATAAATAACACTTCATTTCATTAATATTAAATACTGAAATATGCTTATAAACAGAATGGAAATAAGACTAGCTCGGGTGATGGTAAGTTATCTCTGAGAAGATATGTGGTGGATACATGCCTCTCAACTTTGTTACAATGAGGCTCAAGGGCCTTTTTATTATTGAACAAAAAGAGAAAACCCTAAACAACCAAAACACTAACCCGAGGAGATGTAATGCCAAGAGTTTATGGGCCTTGTACGGGTTAGTTGTACAACCAACTTCCCAGGGTCGCAACTTGGTCATATTATCTCTGTTTGACGTGCATGATACCCTATTAGAAAGATATTTCCGAGGAATATGACGGAAAAGACAAAGTTATGCGATAGATTGCCAAAAAAACGTCGTTTAAGGCCTCAAAATGGCTCTAGAAGTTTAGGACCCGAAAAATTGTTAAAAATAGTAAACTATGTTATAGTTAAGGAAATTGAAAAACTAAAAGAAACAATGTGGGGTTCCAAGTGGAATTGGCGGGTGGCCACCAATATCCACCTGGATCACTCATCCCCCCTTAGGAAGAAATGGTCCCCATTGCGTTGAGTTCCTCCATGAGATGAGGAAAGTTCTATTGAACTTGGTCCCTCGTGAGCCACTTGCCCTGGTGAAGGAGTTGGCTTGCTTTGACAACTTGATACAGTTGGATCTCCTGCTAGCGAGTGTGCTTGATCTACGTGTCCATGATCCGATCAGTTGTGACTTGTTCCATGCAATATGGATTTAACGTTTTAGGTGTGAGTTGTTCTGCAATGTCTGATGTGTCTAGCAATGGTGGGAAGTATGGTCGAAGGCTGTCCACATTGAACACTGGGTGTAGGCCAAGGAATGGGGGAATGTTGAGCTCAAATGCATTTTCTCCCACAGCCTTGGTAATGGTGTGAGGACCATATCGGAGTGGTCTGAGTTTCCGATAGACTCTAGTAAGGCGTTCCTTTTGAAAATGCAATCAAACTTTGTCGCCCACCTGAAACTTGTGTGGCACCCGATGTTGATCATGTCACTGCTTGTACTTGGCATTTGATTTCTCTAAAATATTGTGGACCTACTGGTGGATATGTTGGATGTGCTCAATGAATTTGTTTGCCTTATCAGTCTTGAACTGGGCATGAGACGAATCTGCCTGAGTCACTGCAAATGGAATGGCCACATAAATGGGACATAGTGGCTAGAATCCCAAGCACACCTGAAAAGAGTTATGGCTAGTCGAGATGTGGAGAGCCTGGTTATAGTTGTGTTGGAAATAGGGGAGGCTCTCATCCCATGTGTGTGGATGCTTTGAGTTGTACATGAGTAGAATGTGTATGATCATCTTGTTGACAACCTCTGTCTGGCCATCAGTTTGGGGATGGAAAGTTGTGGACTTAGTGAACTTGGTGTCCAGCATCGACCAGAGACTAGGCCAAAATGTACCGAGCAACCTGCTATCCCGATCTGAGATGATAGACTATGGGATCCCAAAGTGTACCCACACTTGTTCAAATAAAAGTTTAGCAGTGGCTTTCGCTCTGATATTCTTCTTAAAGGTAGTCATAATGGCCATCTTCGAGAATCTGTCGATGACCACAAAAACATAGTCGTTGCCATGCTTAGTAGAAGGAAGGCCCGACATATAATCCATGGAGATGGATTCCCAAGGTCAACTAGGGGTAGGTAGCGGAGTATAGAGGCCTTGCTTCTTGATGGTCAGTTTGGAAATGGCACAGGCAGTGCAGGCTTTGATGTACTTCCCAACATCCTGTCGAAGATTCAGCCAATAGAAATACTTATGTAGTACTGCCACAATTGTTTCGACCCCGAAATGCCTAGCAACCCAACTTTAGTGTGCTTTCCAAATCATATTGGCACGCTCGCTTGAAGGAACACAAAGGTTGTTGGGTTGTGTTATATTCTTTCCACGACTAGCCCACGTAGTTAACCGGGGGGGTAGAGGGGGGGCGGAGCACCCCCTTCGTTGCGCTGATTGCGTAGCAGGAAGGTCACAGGGGGTTTGAGGGGTGTCGGTAACCCCCTTCTATGGGGTCCGGGGTAGCACCTTGAAAAATTTTGTTTTTTGGACCCTATATTAGGTTGGGCAGACCTACCTATGGTTTTGTGCATGTTTTTTGCACATGGTTTTGGAAACGATGGTTTTCGGTTATTGGTATTAGATGCTTTGCCATGTATAAACATGTATTGTAATATTGAAAGGAACATAATGAAAAATCAAGCTGGTAGTCCTGATTTTGGGATCCAAGGGAAAATATCTATGTATATGTGTTTTATGTGTTATTCTCTCGCATTGTTTATTTTTTGTGTTTTAGAATTCGTATGCAGGTAATTTATGTACGGGGTTAAAACCTACATTTGGTATCAGATCTATTTTGGATTCAAGGGGACGCCTTTGTTGCTGAGGGGTTTCGCTCAGGCCTGTGGTAGACCCTGTTCAGTAGGAGATCTGTGGGATCAATTCTGGTGGTGAAAGAAGATGGCGAGTAGTGGAAATATAGAGATCAAGAAGTTTAATGGTCAGAGTTTTGAGTTATGGAAACTCAAGATGGAGGATTTGTTGGTGGATAAAGATCAGTGGAAGGTGGTAGATCCAGGTACTAAACCAATAGGAGTGTCCGATGAATAATGGAATAAGTTGGATCAGAAGGCAAAAAGCACAATACGATTGTATGTCTCAGATTCAGTATTGTTGAATGTATCAGGGGAAGCTATGGTGAAGGCTTTGTGGGACAGGTTAGGGACTTTGTACCAATCTAAGTCTCTAGTGAATAAACTGTTCCTACGGAAAAAGTTGTATAACCTGAGGATGAAAGATGGAGACTTGGTGACAAAGCATATGAATGTATTTAATACTGTGGTAAGTCAGTTATTATCTGTTGATATTAAAATTTCAGATGAAGATAAGTGCATCAATTTTTTTTGTTCTCTATTAGATTCGTGGGATAGTCTGGTTATTGCAATAGGTAGCAATGCAATTTCCTTGTAGTTTGATGAAATAGTCTCATCCTTGCTGACGCACTGTTATGAAACCAACTCAAGAAAAGATAGATCAATGCCTTAGAATTCAGCCTCTTCGAGGGGGCAACCTCCTTTACATTACATAAATGAACAATTCTTGGATGATTCAAATGAAAAAACCTTGTTTCTATATATAGGAGTCTAAGGAGTCACAATATAACCCAGCCGACCTAACAATAATAATATAAAGCCACAAAAATAACTATAGAGGGATTCTATGGGGCACAGTAATAACAATATGGGGACAATGGGGGCACAACAATATTAATAAGGGTTATAACTACAATAGTAATGGGGTAATCGTTAGTATTATAGGGGCCCAACATGCCCCTCTCCTTCAAAAAAGTGTTGTCCTCAACGCTTGAGTAGTTCTGGATACTTTTGTATAAAATTCTCATCCTCCCATGTGGAATCTTCAGCGGATAAGTTCTTCCACTTGATAAGATACTCTGAAAATGATCGATTTCGTAGCTGTTGAGTTCGTGTTTCTGTGACTGCTTCCGGTTCCGATATAAATTTTCCTTCCTCATCAAGTTCTGGAAATATTGTTTGAACTGGGAGCTTGTCGCCTATAACCTTCTTTAAGCATGAAACATGGAAAACTGGGTGCAATCTAGAAGCTGCAGGAAGCTCCAATTTGTATGCCATAGTACCGATCTTTTGCAACACCTTGTATGTACCATAATACTTTGGTGATAATGTATTATCCTTCTTATCTTGCTTGAGGGACATTTGCTTATATGGTTGTAGCTGTAGGAATACCCAATCACCTACATCAAAGCTTCTTTCGCTACGATGTTGATCTACCTGTTGTTTCATTCTATTTTGTGCCAACATGAGGCTATCCTTTAAGAGTTGGAGGACTTGTTGTTGATGTTTGATGTGATGTTCCACTACCTAAACCTTAGAATTTTCTCTTAAATATGATGTGATGGATGGTGGCTGCTACCCATAAAGTGCCATAAATGGGGTCATTTTTGTTGCTGTATGGAAGGAAGTGTTATACCACCAATCCGCCAGAGGCAACCATTTGACCCATTTTGTCTGTTTATCAGATACAAAGCAACGAAGATATCCTTCCAAACATTTCTTCACTATCTCAGTTTGCCCATCAGATTGAGGATGATAAGATGAGCTATGAGCTAACTGAGTACCAAGACAAGAAAATAATTATGTCCAAAAATTTCCAGTGAAAATGGGATCTCTGTCACTTACAATAATCTTTGGGTTTCCATGTA